>JAQMYJ010000004.1:16516409-16537329 GCA_030014305.1 Clarias laeviceps
GTGTGTGTGTGTGTGTGTGTGTGTGTTTGTGTGTGTGTGTGTGTGTGTGTGTGTGTGTGTGAGAGAGAGAGAGAGAGACTGTTTACTTGGCATTAACTGTTTGGGTCATTTTCATAGCAACAAGGTGAAACGAAAGTGTCTAAACTGAATATCTGGTGGTTTGTATATATGAAACACAAATGCTGATGTCAGTAATCCTCCCATTTCCTACATCTCTTAACGACTTTGCAAACCTGGAGCTTATGATAGAGGCTTTCCTGGCTGCTTTTTCCATCAGTTGATACACTTTTACTACTGGCATGTTTTTGCAAAGCAGAAGGAAACCAGGGAACCCAGAGGAAACCTACATGGACATGGAGAGAGCATGCAACACTCTAAACAAACAGTAACCTGAGCTCAGGATGAAACGATGCCACTCTTAAGTATTTATTCATTAGCAAATCTGAAATACTTGTCATGTGCATTTTGTCATTTTCTCAGTATTAGCACTAAGCATAGTAAGTATTTTAAGTATATTTCTTCGCAAAGCAGGCAATAAGCCTATTTTTGGCTCTAAAAATACATTATTTGGGTTGTAGACACATATGTTTGAGTTCCCATGGAAAGTGTCCGAGTAACCAACCTATCCATCCATCCAGTATCTCACATACCCACTAACAAACCCACTCACACACTATGGGCTATTTGGAGACGCCAGTCAGCCTCTGTATCGTAGGAGGCAACCAGAGAACCCGGAAGAAGTCCAGCAAGCATGATGAGAAGATACAAGTTCCACACACACAGCCAGACTGGAAGTGAGATCCACCCCCTGGAGACATGAGAACACAGAGCTAACTACTAAGCCACTGTGCCACATAGTAACCAATTATGTATACAAGTCCCTAAAATAAGCTCAAGATCATAGCTTTATTTATGGAAGGACTTTTGTTTTATCATTTAGTCCTGGACAGTCAAAAGAAATTTGAAAAATTCGCAAGCAAAAGTGCTTTTACTGTACATATCCATTGTCATTGTCAAGTATTGCCGTCACATGGCATTAGTAAATAGATGGAGCACTGTGTGTATCAGATTGCAAAAAAGTGCTTTTTTTTCCACTCTTTATTTCCTGTATTATCTGTTTGTTTTACTTTTTATCTTTCATGTTTTTGCCACTGGCTTGGAGAGCTTCTGCACCAAACTGTACTGTCTCAATGTGTACAAATAGCAAATAAAATCTCTTGAATCTAGTATCTTGAAAAGTAAGAGGATGAGTCATAAATTATCCGCACATCAGTTATATTAAAACTTCCATTCGTCTTATCAGCGCTTTCCGATCAAGGCTACCGTCTCCCCAGTCGCTGCTGTGCAGCTGTGAACATTTTGCATCAGTGCAAACGAAAATGGATGTGATTTGCACAAAAGAAGAGCAGCCTGCAGTGATTTTTTTTTTATCTTGTGTACTTGGTGCCGTTATATATTGAAGACTTTGTGCGAAGTATGGAGAAAGTGTTTGTATATCTGCAAACAGAATTTGGAGCAAAACTCCCAAGGAAGGTGAAAGTTTCTAAAAGAAAATCATTACTGGTGACGAGACGTGGATTCATCACTACAAGCCTGAGAGGAAACAGCAGAGTATGGAACAAAAACATTCTCAATCGCCGACCAAGAAAAAGTTCAAAACTCAACCATCAGCTGGAAAATTGATGCTCACAGTTTTCTGGGATTCTCAAGGGCTAGAGTTAAAACATTATGAGGAAGAAAGGTTCAACAATCAACAGTGATCATTACAGTGAGACGGAGATTCACTTCTGATGGAGAAGTGAAGACAGCGGTGACTCGTAGCTCAGCCTAAAACATTTTTAATGATGGAATACGAAAGCTTGTTGACAGAAGTGTATAGAAAAGCAATAAGATTAGATGTCTAAGAATTATGTACTTGTCTTTTCTAAAAGTTGCAGATAATTTTTGACTCTTGTATATTTATGGTCTAAGATTTTGTATGTTCATTTAACCAATTTTAACCCTTTGTTCCAGGCCTGACCAAGCCTCTCACTGAGTGTATAGTGGATGTTGAGAGCATGGACATCTTTCCTGTGGGCTGGTGTGAAGCTAACTTTTATCCTCTAACACCTTTACGCAAAGCAGTGTGTGAGTATGAAATGAGATTGCTCTCCTCACTTCTAACCCATCTGTACAGTTTGTATTTCTAACTTCTCTCTCCTTCTCTCTCCTAATCATGCAAATGTTTTTGTAGACGCCTGTTTTTTTCCCCCATCATTTTTTTATTTAGCACATTTTAGATTTACAGGAAGTGGGTTAATATAGGCCTATATCATCATTAAAGATGGATCAAACGATATTGGCCAAGACTTTAGCTAGAAGTTTATTCATCAGTAAGATAGCGCACCCTGATAAAACAGTTTTTTTTTTTTCCAATGAAACCTCTGGGCACAACGTTAGATGACTTTTGATATCTTGCACTTATCTTGACAGCTGAGAGATAAACTTATTATGCTGGATGCTGAGAAGGCATTTGATCAGGTCGAATGGACATATCTGTTTGTGGTTTTAGAAAAAAGTAAGAATGGTGATAATTTTATATCATAAATTAAATTAATGTAAGTAGTCCAAGGACTAGAGTACATACAAATCTTTCTGCTCAGTTCAAGCTGCATAGGGTTACGTGACAGGGTTGTGCACTTAGCCATTTATTATTTGTATTATTCGTTTTAGTTATGGTGCCACTAGAAGACTATTAGATCACAGTCTAAAATACATGGCTACAATACAAAATATACCAAAAACAAGGTTTCTTTGTGTGCAGATGACATGTTGTTGTATTTAACACAGCCAATGATCTCGATCCCATTAATGTTGTATATAATTAACTTATTTGGCAACTTCTCTGCCTGTTCCAGTGAAAGATAATGAATGGTTTAAGCATTTTTTTGCCCTGAATTTGAAGCTAACCTTATCTCTTTAATTAACAAACTCCAAAGGGAATATCCAATATTGAAGACACTTGCTATTTCAGTTGCTTTATCTTTTCCAAAATATACCTATATATCTAACCAAATACCTTTTTAAAAAGCTGGATTTAATTGTCATTCCCTTTATGTGGAATAGAATGAATAGAATGAAAAGGAGAAAATTATAAGAGGACTCATTTTACTAGGCAGCATTTATCTGTTCTGTTACCTTGTGACACATGTAATGACCCTCTGGGTTGCTTGGGATGGAATGGGAGAACCTGTGCTATTGGTGCTGTTGCTTTGTTCCTCATTCCACTTAGCAAAACAAGTTATAATCAAAATCTTGTTATCTATAACACCGACGGTTTGGAATCTAACAAGGAAGCTTGAAACTTAGAGCAGTATCCTTTTACTACGCATAGCGGTTAACCCTTCTTTTGCTCCTTGTCAAGGGAGACATATTATTGGAGATTTGTATATACTGTAGATGGAACATTTGCATCTTTTCTTCAGCCCCAAGAGAGATGTGTTGTGCCAAGTAGTCACTTTTTTTAGATACCTTCGGATTAGAAATCAGGATTTTCAGATTGGCCTGGGCCTGATAAACTTGACTATGTCAGCTATATGGTGCATTGCAAGATGCGCATCAACCAAGTACAGTTGTTATAAAGGCAGCTTGGGATAAAGAACTTGACCGTCAGATACCTCAGAATATTTGTGAGGAAAGTCTAGACTACATCAACACGTGTTCCATTAATTCTCGACATTGTTAAGAGGATTTGGAGTTCAACATAGATTACATTATTCAAGGGTAAAATTGCATAAGATATTTCCAGTGGTGTCTACTTACTGTATGTGTCCAAGTCTGACTCAGTAGAAGTGACTTGACTTCATAATTATGCCTTAGGTCATAAAATACAGGAGAATGGAATTGTTTGATTGTCTTTTAAAAGAATATGAGGAAATTTCAGGTGCCACAGCGGCATCTCTTAGCATATCATCTTATTACAGCAAGTCTTTGAGTCAAAAGAATTATTATGTCTAAAGTTCTCGATGACGGAATAGACCAATACAATATATTTGGAATGAATTTAATTTATATTGAAGAAATTGAAACTTCTAGATTCTCAACTTAAAAGGGATAGCTGACATCGGCTATGTAAATGAGAAGATACTCATGGGGAAATTAGGTAGGGGAGTTGGGGAAACATTTAGTAAGGGGGAATTATTATTATTATTATTATTATTATTATTGTTAATAATAATAATACTAATAATAATAAATTGATTGATTTTTCAAGACTGATTTTTGTTACTACAATCTGTTAAGTATTTGCATGCCTGGGACTAGTATTTTTTATTTATTTATTTTTATTTTTATAATTATATTTTAAAATGAGCATGTGGATCTCATGTTATTTGTTGAAAAAAAAGTATTAATTAATTTGAAACTTCATTCCAAAATTCTTTCCACATTTTCACAATAAAAAAAATATTTCCAGCAGTTTGCACAAGTATTCACCGTGATTTCTATGAAAGCCCTAAATTAGTTGTGTTGCAACAAGTTGCTGCAAAATAGTTACTTGTGTGCAATTAAAGTGTAAAATCATCTCATTATAAATACCCCTGCAAAAACAAATGAGCTATCAACATAGGTCCAAGACACATATTCTGGGAAAATATAGATACTGGTTTGGTTATTTCAAAGCATCTTATGTACACTTCATGTAGAGCACCATTAACTTCATTATTAAAAACACAGTAGGAGGAATATGGTTGAAATATTACATGAAAAAATGTTGTCCTAGAGAAGTCCAGTTTAGTTACAGGTTATAACACTATATAACATGGAAAACTCCAAGAGGGTGAATATGTACAGAATGGATTCTAAGTATTCTATTTTAGTGTGTACATAATAGATTTTGTGTCACATTCTTTAGGTCAGTCTCAAAAGAAGATCGCTGTGGTGCAGCCGGAGAAACAGTAAGTTAACTGGAAAGTTCAGACTCTCTGCTTACACTTGGATCCAGATATTTTATACACACTCTTCCACTTCTCCCTACCCTTATAAAATTAATGGCGCTGAGACATTAGCGTTTTAATCCTCCGTGCGTCTGCCCTCGTATAACAGAGTCATCCCAGTCTCAACACTGTTCTGTTTCATTTCCTCTCTGTGCTACGGCCCCTAAACTTGCTTACAGCAGGAGACATGAGCGCTCTGCTTTCAATCGAAAATACAGACGCAGTCAGAAATGTTTAACTGGTTTCATACAACATTTAACATCTTGCTGATGTCAGGCAACTTTATGGATGCCTGTGAATATATGAAGCTGTAAATTACTAAACAAAAGTGGTGTTCAAGTCGGATTGGGATTTACAGTATGATGAAATTTTCAAGTGAAGGCGACTGACACTTGATTGAACCGATTGCCACTCTTAGCTGCAGCAAAACATTTGAATGGTACAAACATTTTAAAAAAGGCTGTACGTACATGTACACATTCAGCCGAGGTGACTTCGAGCCCTCGAATATCCCCATAAATATCACTTGCACATTACAGGCCTGACCTCAATTCAAGCCATTTCCATGTGCTTCCATGGGCCAGTAAAGGAGTTTCTTTACTCCAGTGTTTCAGAGATGAAGCAGGTAATCCGATCATGGCTCTGGTGTACTGTGTAAACTTTCTACCTTGATGGTATCCAAGCACTAGTGAAACACTGGGATTAGTGCACTAGTGTAGCAGGGAATTAATTATATAGAAAAATAAAGCTAGTTTTAACTCTTATAAATGTGTTGTTATTCTGCACAATTAAAAGTCCCAGTTTGACTTGAACACCAATTGTAATAAAAGTTGGCTAATGATCATATTGTATGTTTTGCAGATTGACTCCTCCACCCAAAGAAAACATCTCTTTAAACCATTGCCAGTCTGTCACCATGGACTCAGGTTATTTCTTATTTCTTATTTCAGAATCAGTTCCATGCAGAACATTCACTGCATTATGTACAGTAGAATAAAAAAAATGCCTATAGGTTTATCCCGGCTTGAGCAGATGAATGCTGAACTGGAAATCATTTGACATTCAACCTATCTACACGTGTTGGTGGAGCTTTAAAACTATTCCTTGCACAAAGACCATTGATGATGGTGTCTCGACAGGCCCGTCTCAGTCGCGTGCGTGGCTCAGGGCGATATTTGTCTTGCGGGCTTCAGGCTTAGGGAATGTGGCTTGTGTGTGGTGTGCGCATACAAATAAGTTTGGAACTGAATATAACCAGCGTGTGAACGACAGCATAGCAAATTAAGCACCACGCACTATTTAGAGGTGTCTCAACCGACTGCTGCGTTCTCACTGATTAAACAGAGAAAACACTGGGATAAATTTAAATACTGGAGGGGCAAAGGATTACAAAACTCACCTGTTTTGGTTATGAATCAGATCCTTTTTTTCAGTAGAAACAAATATAATTTAGCTTTTTTTTTATTATTTGTAAACATAAGAACACTTCAAGTAAGGAACCTTTGCCCATTGTTTTAGTTGAATATAAACGACATTTAACTTGTTCAATGTATATATGACTTCTTTAAATATAATGTTCATTACTAAGTTGTTAAAGTTTTTACCTTTTTTGATGATATGGACATGTAGTAGTAGTAATAATAATAATAATAATAATAATAATAGAGCAGAATCTTTGATTGAAAATACATTTATTATTATTATTATATAATTGGGTTTCAATATGAGTTTTCGTATAGAGATTATTATTTGGCCTGTTTTTTATCAGAGTGAGATCAGAGAGAGTGGGTTCCATCACTGCAGAGGTGGATTTTTTTGGTATGATTTGGCAACCCCTAAGCACAAAGTGGATATGTACTGTATGCAGTATTCTGTGATACAATATTGAATATTGCTATGTATGAAATTAATTGAAAAATGTTAAATATTCCGCCTTGTCAGTGAACTATGAGGGCAAAAAACAAACAAAATAATCATTCATTACTCATCTTTGAAGTGAAATATTCAATTAATTGTGATATTGATGTGAGCTGTATACAGTACAGAACTATTGCACCGTTAAAGTTTGAGTGAAGAATTTTATATTGCAATTGCATGCATTTAATAAAAAAGTGAAGGGTATAGAGATATGTTAATATGAGCAAATGTATCTTTCTTAGATTTTTATTATAATTCTATATTATAGTTTAAACCCTTAAAATCCATTACAATCATATGATCAAATACAAATAAAATGAACAGCAGCCGGCAAATGATTTCTGAAATCAGTGTTTCTTTCATCTTCTGTAATCATTCCTACATGCATTGACAGATCTTTTAGGTTACAAATGCCACTTCCTGCTACCAGAAGCAACAACAAAAAAATCCCTCTCTATTTAAAGTGTACACACCTCTCTTGTCGTTTGTCATAGTTTATTTGACAAGTGACACATTCCTCCTTTTTTTTTTGTGAGTCACACAGTGAGCAACATGCGCACTAATGATCTGCATTGACTAAAATAATCTGTGCAAATTAATACTTTATAAGATCTCTCAGTATGTTTTTGCATGTTTTTTTATTAATATTTTTTTCCCTGACTGCAGATTTTTTTATCTGCTAGATCAGTTTCACATGCAGCCTCTTGCTATAATTTTAGCCGATGCTTAATGTGTCACCTAGATCGGGCACCTCTTTCCTCTCACCTTTTGAGACAACCGTGTTTGTCTTCATTTTATCACTTTGCATAACAATAAATTTTATTACTTATTCTAACAGTGCTTGCTCATTAATTACTGATCTGTGGGTTTTTTAAATGAAAAAACATTTATTTTTAAATTTCTAGATAAGATCCGGATCCTTTTCTGCAAATGTAACGTGTGTGTAATTTGTTTACCACAGTTTCTGTAAATGGAAAGTACTGCTGCTCTCAGATCTTCGTGAATCATCGCTGTTTTTCTGGGCCATACCTCAACAAGGGAAGAATCGCTGAGTTACCACAAGCTGTGGGCCCTGGCAAGTGCACACTCGTCCTTAAGGAGGTAGAGTGGAAGTCCCTGGAGTACTGTGTGTGAGATAAGAGTCTACAGTAGGGAGACAGACAGACAGAGCAAGCGAGAGAGTCTGTGTTGCTGATGGGTGTGTGAGAGTGAGATGGAGACTGAGAGAGTGTGAAACTGGCAGAGAGAGGGAAGAAAGAGAGATAAATAAAGATATACAGTATGTCATAATATGAGCAGTCTGAAATGCTGATTCCATTTTGTTGCTGTGTGTGTGATTTTTTTTTTTATTTTTTTTTATTTTATTTTTTTTTAGGTACTGACAATGTTGATAAACTCAGCCTATAAGCCTAGCCGTGTTCTCAGAGAGCTACAGTTGGTGGTTGATCCACAGTGGAACTGTCTTGAGGAAACCTTGAAAGCCAAGTACGTACATAGATGCGAACACACACACACACACACACATGCAATATTTAAACATTAACCAAGTTTTTTTTTAATATATATAATTGTGTTATTTTTTTATAATAACACATTAACACATGATTAATCTAGAAATTTTACCAAAAGACCAAATTTGACTCCAATGGCTTCCCACAATCGCAGAGCAGTTACTCAGCTATGGTGATGGTTGAGGAAACTGAATAGGTTTTTTATTTATTTATTTATTTTTTTTATGAAAAGCTTCTAGATAAAAGTTTGGATAAAACCAAAGCTAAGTGCTTGAGCTACCTTCAAGGGGAACATTTTTTTTACAACAATACATAAAATCTGAGATGTGGTTCAGGCTGCTAAGGCTCCAGGTTGCTGATTTTTGGATCTGAGGATCCGGGTTTGAGCTTCGCCGTCGATGGGTTGCCACACCCCATACTATACCACCCAGCCAATGTATGCTGTGCCGGTCCTATTCGAGAGATTTTAATTCATGAAATAATCAATAAATAATATTTATAATACGGGTAAACCTGAGTACTTTTTTTATTGACTGTGATTATAACTGTGGTTGATTGACAGCACTAGTTATTTTATGAACAGCTGTCTACCATAGTATATTGGGGTTCACAATAAATAATCAATAAAGCACAGATTTCCAGCTTTAATTTTAAGGTTTTTACACAAATTGGATGAAAAGGTCTAGGATTAAATGAGAAAGCAAATGCAAAATATGGAGCAAATGAGAGAAGAATTGTTTATCTTATGATAGAGGGAAAAAAAACATTCACAACAACTGGCCAGATCATGAACACGTTCCAGGAGATAGTCGAATCTGTGTCAGTGTCACCACTCAAGAGAAGACTTGACCAGAGTAAACACAGGAGGTATACCACAAGAGGCAAACTTATCTGAACTGAATACAGCTGCTGCAAAGGCCCAGTAGAGTGCGAGCTACCTCTGTTAAAAATGTCCTAGTTAGCTGAAATGGCACAAACCCACTACACCGTCACATTCACATGTGTATGTTGAAAATCAGACAACGTACAAGCACAGCAGGGCACCAAGCTGCAGGCATCCTACTGTACTGAGTGTCCTAACTTTCTCATTGTGCAGCTTATCTTATCTTATCTGATCTGTCCCAGATCTTGCCATCTCATCGATTTTTGTAAATGTTCAATAGGTAAGAAAATCTCCCCTTAAATTAAAAAGTTGTAAGCAAAATCTATTTTCCGTGTTAAGGACCACACAGTTCATTAGCATGACATAGCAGTATGCTACAGACAGAGCAAGACAGAGCAATATATTTATTCAAACATGACACTTGGTCCCTGTGTGTGATAAATTTGAGAGTATAAATCCAGAATTCCTAATGAACAGAGTCATTTGCATAACCAGAAAGCCAATTTGCATACTCATGCATGCACATATTTAATAGACTTGAGCAACACAAAATTTTCCAAACAGCCTTTTTTTTTTTTTTTTTTTTTTAATCTGGCTTCATTTGCATACTGGGGACACACATTGAATTTGTGTCTTTGTGTGTTTTTGCAGGTATAAAGGGAAGACTTATCGCGCAAGCCTAAGGATTGTATGTTTGGCCGAGCAGGTGGCAGATTTCTGCCGCAGAGTGTGCGGGAGACTGCAGTGCTGCCCGAACCTGTTCGGCCCCACGCTCGTCTCGGAGACGTGTCCGGAAAATTGCTCCATACACACCAAGACCAAGTACAGTAAGTGTCTAAGTGTTACCAGGAAGAGGGAGGAGGGAAAAGACAAGGCGAATCTACGGTATTAAGAGAAGGCTGGAAGGAGATGCGTATTCGGAGTCAGAAAGGTGATATCTTAGGAGACAGATATATTAGGAAAGACAGAAATATAGACAAGATATATGAGGAGAGGAAAGCAGAGGCGTTCACTAGGACAGATGGGAGGGGAAGAACAAGATGGAGTAGACGGATATAGAGAGAGACAAATATATACCGTATATACAGTATATTGTAGACGCGGTATTATTCAGGACAAGAAAAATACTCAACAACCATTGTTCCTCTTAACCTCTTTTAAAGGTTCCTCTTAACAGTCAATTAAAGTGGAAAAGTGAATAAGGCATTTAATTTACTAAAAAGTCCTCGGTCCGGAAGACTTAATCATTAGTTGTAAAAAAGCTATAGCATTACCCTTTAATTTACATTTTCTACTTGCTGTACTAAATCCCTCACAAAACATCAAAATAAATGTATCATTATGGGAAACGCAACCATATCAAGACCTGCGAATTATTTAATCAATTAGAACTGACGCATCAGTGGTAGGCTTCTCCTCATCATGTGGAAGGTCTGGATGGATTCCCGGCCAATGCCCCACAGCCTGCCGTAAGATGATGGGTGTACAACATTTAAGTAAGGAATAACACACTCCTGCCAATGTGGTTCTAGGAAAATAATCCACACAGCAGGGCGGTGGGATTCTGTTACCAACCTCAAGTGGATCATGTTATTCTGCTTAAATTACAGTGATTTTTCAATCACTCCAATGTTTCACTTATTAATAAAAGGCATATTGCTTATTTTACTGGTTTATAGTTAGATTTAATGCTGTGGATGTTCTCAAAGACAAGTTAGTTCCTGTAACTGCTTACATTATCGCCATCATAAAGAGTCATTTCCTCTCTCTCTCTATCTCTTAAAAAAATCCTGCTTGTCATTTTCCAAGAAAACAGAAAGAATAAACTCATCTGTCCTACAGTAAGTACTTTTCCACATTGGGAAACTTTGCAAAGCACCATGTATGTTACAAAGTGCTGACAATCATGTTCCCTTCCATGAATTTTAAATAATTATCTCCTAACCAAAAAATGTCACCACATCAACACTTACATAGATAGATAGAGAGAGAGAGAGAGAGAGAGAGATATGTTAACGCGCATTATATAATTTTACATTCAAATTAAGAATGACATAGTGGTGGCATGATTTTCTTCCCACACGCACACACACACGCATTCTGACATCTATTGTGCCAGATGTTTTGGTTAAATACCATTGTCTGTGTTTTGTAGCACATTACTATGGAAAGAAGAGAAAAGTGGGCCGTCCCAGTCTGGGAGAGTGCACTCAGGAGGGCGACATGGTCAAACCCGCTCGCCGCAGAAAGAAACGCAAAGCCGTCTTTGTCCAAAAGAAACGTCGCTCTACTGTTACAGGATACCACGCCATGGAGTCGGCTCAGGTCACACATCCATACACACACATAGTATTATGTTCACCACTTTGCTTATTTACCCAATTCATGGCTTTAACAGTTTAAGTCCTCATACCTTTCTTTTATGTAAATTTTCATCATAGGTTGATTTAGACATTCCCACATGCATAATATTTGCCATGTTTGTGAGATTCGTTTTTTATGAATCACATAAGATGTTTTACCTCAATATGATAAAAAGCAAACTGCTCAATCTGGCAACTCAGCTTTTACAGTGTCATTTCCTAGATCATTGGTAGGCTGGTAGGCCTTGTGCAGCTGTGTCATATTTCCATGTGATTTTTGTTATTTCAACCGTACTCACACCTCTACAGTCGTCAGTCATGCCTAGTACTTGTGCCAAGTTCCAGGGAATGGCGCTATGTCAAAGCTATAAATCATCCAGCGGCTTCAAACAACATGTCAAACATTTAAATTTTTATTAAATGCACGTGTAACGTGCCAGAGTCACTCCACTGTCCTGTATCAAACTATAGGAATAGATAATAAAGTGAAATATAATTTTTAGTCCATGCTCTCCGAAGACCAGTGACAGACAGCTGTATGCTAAATGTGTGTGTAGATTTCAATTTAACTGACTCCAAGACATTTAATTAATTCTGACTCAAAAGAATAACCCTCTGGCTTCCAAGCTGTTATGCTCACTAAATAGCCGACGGCTGATTGAATTTTATTATGCTTATTTCGGGATTTTCTGCTGCTCTCCTGTTTACTATGTTGCAAAAATAACCACATGTAAAACATGAAACGTCTTGAGGTTTGTTTTTACATATATATTTGAATTACATCTGATTAAGCGCTTGCTGCTGGACTTCCCTTCAGCCGTTGCATATAAAGTTAATGCTCCTTCTCAATGCTCTCTTGCTCATTATGTGCGTCATGCAAATCCACAAGTGTATCGTCAGGGCTTTTTCTGTTCATTTAAGTTTTAAAAAGGTGGAAAAAGCTCATACATTACCAAAAGATACAGGGAATACATTTCTTTAAAAATCTGTTTCCAATATTTAAAGATTTGCATGAAGGTTTTTATATTTAATATTTAGGGAAATAAATATGACCCCGCAGGTGAAACTGTTTGTATCAAATTAGTTTAAGACAGATTACAGTGATCATGTTAGTTATATGGTGGTTATAGGGTGATCAAAAAATGTAATTAAAAAAATCTCATTTTCCAACCTGTAGAAGTTTTCTGTTCCATCCTGTAGAAATTTGCAATTCACCCGACATCAAGTCTCAAGCATGGTCAATTTTAAAGGGCTTGATGCTCATATCTCGCTTGCCCTAGACTACCAATGGGACCAGATCAACAAAGCGGCGTCAATAATTAAGTCACTTGCACAATCTCTATACGTACTATTTCCTAATTTTAGGCGTGCCTGTCATGTCATGTCATGTCAAGTCAGGAATTAAGTCCCACAGGTTAGTTTTGCGTTATTGACAATACAGTAGGTGAAATGTATCAGGATTTTAAATTCAGCAGATAGATCAGTAGATAAATACCTTATGTTTCTGATCATTCAACACAGTTGAAAGTCGAGATTTTAATCCCAAACATTGTTTTAAAGCACTTTAATACTACTGTCCAAGCTGATTACTCCAGTTGTGATATGAAACCATGCATTTTTCTCTATTAAACCGAGCTGCCGGTGACGAAGCCTTTTTCTTACAATGTCATGAAATCCTCATTTAAATATTGTTAAACTATGATTTCAACAGGATGATTTTGAACCAGGAATCTGAAAATATATTCCGATCACCTGATTTGATGTGACTGATTAGAAATGTTACTTAATGCAGTTTAGAAAGTCATTCATAAACTCTACTAGGGCTGACGTACAGTAGTATGATTTTCTGATCAATGTTTTTTGTGTTTTTTGAATGAGCACATTCAGGCATGAAGCTCACCACTTACATTGCAGGAAGATTTATAGGAAGGTTGTGCATGTCCGAAAGCAGTTTAGGACCAACTCTTTTTATTACTTTACTATATAAGAAATATTACTTATTTCTTTGGGTGTACTGTTCACTGATTTATTTATTTTTTTTCAATACATTAATCTTTATCTAATTAAAATATAATTTTAATTCATTTTCATGTTCATTAAGAGCACATTAAATCTAGTGCGTGAAGAATCATCCTAACCTATTTAAATTAACATTCATGTTACAGTATATAAATAAATGGATTAAGTTTTTAGGCAGCCCTGTTGCCTGACACAATTTAATTGACAGAAATAAGATGCATACAAGTTTCATCCTTTTTAATCATTGTTTGATTTATTAGTTGATCATTAGTTGAATATGTTGTAAAGCATTATGTAACCGTGAACTGTAATGTTATTAGTCTTTGCTAATGATTGCAAACGATGATATTATTGTAGCAGTGTAATCCTAATCTCTTAGCACTGTTAATATTGTGCGTCCTACAGTAATTGTGGTACCAATTAGGTCTATTTTGATTTAAATAGATTTATGGGGTTTAAAATATTTAGTAATTTTAAATATGAAAGAGCTTACTATTTTATGCATACACTGACAGTGAATATTAGCAGAAAATAAGTGAACATCATAAGCTTTTCATAAAATCTAGAACAGAATCAGCCATTTAGCTGGATTTATGGTTATGACACGAAGGTATGTCCCAAACAAACCATGAGAAAAAGAATTGAAATGTATTAAACAATAACAGGAATTATCAGTGCATATAACACAGAATGTGTTCCCCTCTTCCTCAGCAGGACAGTGATGATTTTGATTATTTCGATGACGAGGAAGAGGAGGAGTCGAACAGCGGGGAAAGCTCCAGCTTGGAGCTGCGCGAAGAGGCTCCTCTGCGCTTCTCTACGCGGCGAGGCCGACCCTGCAGGTCTCTCACTCTGCCTGGGACCGGGGCGTCGACAGAGCAGCCATCACTGCGCAGATCCACACGCTCGCTCTCTTACACACACAACCCGGCACCCAAGCACACACAGCCAAAGGTGAGGCAACACGTTCAATCCATATACGAACACAAGGTCTCATTTCTCAGTCCGGGTGCGGAGGAATTTATCGGATGATATCAATTACATTGTCATTTATTGTTGTTAGTTTAGAGAACATTGCATTTGTGTAATAATAAATAAATGCTAAATAATGAATAAATATTGTAAAATAAATGCTAAATAATAAAAAAGTATTATAAAATAAATGCTATTTTATAATAACGACTTATCATCTAATAAAAGAAATCCATAAATTAAGAAGGAGCCAACATTCAAACGTAATGGCACCGATAAAATTGACCGACATCCAGCAGGATTGAGTGTACATCATGCTCAGGAGACGCCGTCTTTCACCTTCTATTTGCCGTTTTCAGCTCTGTGCGGTTAGAGTACTGTAGCTGTATATAAGCATAACTCAGCTGTGCCACAAACTTCACTTTGAAGTTTATAAGTGCTTGGCATTTGTCAACATATACACGAGTATTGATGCACATCTTTAATAAACGTTAATAAATGAGGTCTACATAGAGAAAAAAAATTGAGCATTGAGAAGTGAAAACTCAGTGTCTGAGATGCACTCATTGAGATGATGAGACTTTTTGTGCATGCGTTTGTGTAGACGGCGCGTACAGAGGAGGAGGAGAGTCGCCTGGTTCTAGAGAAGAATCCTCTCGAGTGGAGCGTATCGGACGTGGTCAACTTTATCCTGTCTACAGATTGTGCCTCGTTGGCCAAGATTTTTCAAGAGCAGGTAGACACACACACACACACCTAATAAAATAACAAAACAGCAAAATTTTATTAATGTAACCAAACAGGCCAGGATTTATCCTCATATCATATCCGGCACAACTTGGACAGCTTATCTCAGTGGATAAGTACCCAGTGCCTACTCATTTTCTTTCTGTCTCTCTCTCTTTCACGCTCTCTCTGCAGGACATTGATGGTCAGGCCTTGTTGTTGCTGACCCTCCCGACCGTCCAGGAGTGTATGGATCTTAAACTCGGCCCTGCTATCAAACTCTGTCACCAGATCGAGCGCGTTAAAGTGGCCTTCTACTCCCAGTATGCGAATTAAAGCTAAGACAGACTTACATCAGTTTCTCTCAGTGGATAAGTGCCCTTGATACACACTGCTCAGGGGTTCTCACACCATCAGAACAACATGTACAGAACTGGACATATGCTGCAAGGTGAAATCACAAGGCTTTCCTGAAGAACGTCTGCTCAAGTATGCCTTCTAAACCCCTCTACCGTTTATGATGAATGGATTTAATCTCCGGATGAAATAGAAGACGGGGCGGGGGGACAGCTCGTGAAGACGTATAGAGTGAAGTTACGGAAAGCCGTCTGATGTTCTTCGTGTGTATGTCTGAGGTTACTGAAGCAGATTTTTTGGAAGGATTATTCTCAATACCAAAAATGAGACGGACGGACTTGCATTGTTACAGTTACCTTCATCTTAACAACAAGGATCAGTTCTACGTGTGCTGTGTTGCTTCCCTTTGGTTCTGGCTTCCGAAGCAGTTAAACAAACCTTGACCTGACTGCATGTCCTATACTAGGATTTGGTTTCTTGGATCGATACAAAAAAAGGCACTGAAAAAAATAAAAATAAAACCTGCACTGAATTCAAGCAATCATACTGTACATTGGTTAGTATTGAACTGAATATTAATTATAAGTACATAATTTGAAAACAGCTGATGTGGAAAAATAAATAAATAGACTAGCAGGATGGGTCAGATACTCAAAAATGATTTTTCTCTGCATCATCACTAATGACGACTCAAAGGCAGATTGTGAACAAATATGTCCTCATATCGATCTGAGGAACAAAATCTGCTCATGACGTTTTAATAGCAGATTTAGATTATCGAATTGTTGCCCTTTTTTATCACATTGTTTTGTGTGCAAACCCGAGATTTAGATCTACACCCCTAGTGTAAATGAACCAGTCATGCAAGCTCATGATGCATGCTACTGAAACTTCAATACGTCTGGAGGATTAAAAGTTCTGTGCACTAGGGGGCAAGTGAGAGTCAAAGCAAACCTCACCAGCTACTTACTTCTTATTCTGAACAACGAGATGAACAGAGTTGACTGGCAGCACCATGATAGGTAGTACTGTATATCCAGCTGTTAAACCTAGTCTAATTGGAGGCAACATTTCCCATTGGTATGTTCCATTTATTTTTACACTTGCACAATAAGAATGCAAAATATGTGTAGCATAAGTACATGCACATATAACAGCCTAATGCATCACAGGATTTCAATGCTAGTCGGTTTCAGTAACACGAACCTCATCCTGAGCTGATTCATCACGTCTGCCATCACCGTATTCTGACGAATTACAAAACTTTCGATACATTCATACATGTTAGTCATGTATCAGTGAATCACTGGTATTTGGGAAGCACCCAGCTGTTTAACCATTCTTCCATTTTTCAGTAGAGGAACTGACCTTGCAATGAAACATGACTTACAGCAGTACAGAAGAACAAACAAGAACACATATGGAGAAACACCCATGTTCATGTTAAAGAACTGTGAGTAACCACCAGATCGGTCTGAATTTCCCTTCGGAGACCAAATAATATATTTATACAAGTGTAATTAGATTTAAACAATCAGTGTATAAAATGAATAATATATTTGAGATATTTATTTTGGCCTGACAAACAGGTGCTCTGTTTTTTTTTTTTTCTTCTGTATTTTGACAATACAGATTCCCTGTTTCTTTATTTCCACCAATTTGTAAAAACACTGGATACTGTATGGAAATGTTTCATCAGCTATGCAAGAACAAGACCTTTCTTTTGGTAATTTTCTACTTTGTTCTATGACCTAATGCTTCCCTTGCGAATTTTGTACATACTGTAGGTTGTGTACTGATTTTATTACCTAATAGTAAAATCTAGTTTTAATACAACATTGTAATGCACTGAAAAAAAATGAGCTCGGAGTTTCCCTTTTGTAATGTTATTGTTGGTGGTGTTGTTGTTGTTGTTATTATTATTATTACACCAGAAATGTATCCTTCTCACCAAAGTGAAAAAGGTGATAGAAAGTATAACCATATGACGAGGACAATGCAAAGGCAGAGAAATCTAACCAAAATCCTGTGACTATTTATACATCGCACTAAAATGAAACAATTGTCGAACAATGCTGTAAATCACCCAATGCCCATAAAAGAGTGAAGAACTTTTCAGAATGTCCTGGGGTGTTTTTATTCATTTTAATAATCTCATCATGGAATTTGTTCAAGAAACAAAAAAGCTAATGTTATGTTATGTTTTATATGTAGGGTTAAAGATTTCCAACGAATATGTAACTCCTTACTGATAATTTTTTTTATTTTACCCTAATCTCATTTAGTTTAAGACATTTATGTTTAGCATATGTTTTGTTTAATGTAACTATACTATGTAACTGTACCTTTAAGGATAGTATTCAGCTTTAATAAATGCCACACACCCAGTCCACACAATCACACAAATGTCACGTGACTTACTAACTAAATGTCACGTTCATATGCTTAATAAGAGTCCATATTCATTTAATGGATTAGTCAACTTAAAGATGTGTGTAGGGAAGATAATCTGAAGTACGGTCAATAATAATATTTGGTGAATATCACAATAATTCAGCTGGTTCTGTGAAACAGGATTATAGGATTATGTATTTAAAAATGCACCATGTTTGCAAAAAACAACAAACAAACAAACAAAAAGATAATTGGATTATAGATTTTTCTAGGGGAGAAAGTTCATTACATGGAAGATCACATGCAAATGTTTTTTACCCAAATAATAGGGGATGAACATGCTTCCTGTTAAGATGAGGAAATGAGGCGAAAAACAAATTTTATGAGAGATATGAGGTTTTCATGTAATAAAAATCAGCAACATGATATAAAAAAAAATGCAGTCAGCTTTTATTTACACACTAACTTACCTAAAGCTTAATTCTGTCCAGAGATGAATAACCAAATGAGTATAAGCTGTCCTTTATATTTCATAAGAAATAAAAATTTAGTTTATGTACGACATCATGTAAGTTTATTCATGCATTATAGACTGAAGAAAAAAATTTAACCAGCAGAGGAAATGACCTAAAACAAGCTTCCAAAGAATAACTTTCAAGAGTTATTTCAAGATAATACAGCTGATACTTCTGTACACTGAGTCATAAAGAAACAAATTCTGTCATGGTGGAAATTCAGCAGAGTTTACTGACAGCAGCGGGCGCAGTGATCCAGCCCCTGTGACTGATAATTGATTGTCAGAAGGTCCTTGAATTGAAAGTAGGTTTCCCAACCCCGTAGACCTTTTTGCAGAAAATCCCAGCACAATATGGCAATAAAGATAAACAAATGTACCGTTTAAATATTCCCTGAATACGTGCCTGCTCACGATACAGGCTGGATCATGACACATTTCTTCTCCTCTTGAGGAAGAAGAAGCTACAGTACTTGCCCTTCACTGGAACTGACAGAGAAGTATAAGGAGCAATTTCAAGGATCTAGATCACTTGGAAAAGTGAATGTAGATTATTTTTACTACTGTGTAACTGGAGATGCAGTAGCTCCACTAAAAATGTTTGCATTAATCCATTTTATGACCCATTACGTACTGTAGAGAATCAGGCCATGCATAGGGATGTCTGAAGTTTTGAATTATGACAAAAGAGTATTGTTTGTCTCAGCATTACCATAATATGTTTCATAAACCTATTAGTATTTATAAAGTAATAATTATGGAAGCCCTGAAAAAAAGCTTGTTCATAAGTTAAATTTTTAAATGTATTCATTATAAGTGAGAAACAACTTCAAACGGAAAATTTATAAGATAATTTCTCTTTTATTCATACCAAGACACATCACCATGACATAATAATGTGATGTCGAATTTCATGCATGAATACAGCGTCATTAAGAAAATATTAGTTTGGTTATTTATGATAAAGTAATTTTACCTTACATGAGTTTTAATGTAACAAGGCAAAAAAAAAAAAAAAAAAGATTCAAAATTTAAGATACAAAGAACTTTGCAGTATTAATCTCAGAGAAAAAATGCTTATTAATTAGATTTCTAGTTTTTATAACAGTAATGATTTGCATTTTTATTTATTTAAAAATATGCGAAGACACTTTGTTTGTGCTCTATACCAGCACTGTATAATATTTTTTTGCCAGTTATTATTATTATTATTATTTACCTTACAAATTCAATTCAATTAAAATGTATTTGCATAGCACTTTCAACAACTGCCATGGTCGCAAAGCAGCTTTTCACAATCAAAAGAAAATTATAGAAATTTGTATGAAATTTGAAAACTCTATAGATTAAAAAAAAAAAAACAGAGTGCCTTTGGTAGTTTTTTGCCTATAATGTTACATTTTTTATCATAAATCATTTATTTACTCATTCATCATCAGTAAGGCTTTATCCTGGTCAGGCTATCATGATGCGTGCACACACACATATTCATATCCATTATTTATACATGCACTCAGCAGCTGACCTGTACAATCATGAATTTGCCATCATGTGAAAGAGAGAGAGAGAGAGAGAGAGAGAGAGAGAGAGCGCTGTCTAATTGCCTTTGGCTAAAACAAAAAACACAGGCACATACAAAGACATGATTCAATAATCAGAGACATAAAACACAATAATAAGGGAGTTTTAGTCTCTTATTATAAAGTAAGCAATTATCTAGAAATAAAACCATTGTTTATCAAACACACTCCTACTGAAGGAGATGTAATTAAATACTTATCAAGGCAACGGCAACAACGTTGTGAATTATTGGGTCTAATTCTGATAAAGCCAGTAAATACTGTGTCTGAATCAGTGCTGTTTACTGATTTCCCTTCAGTGATTGAATTACATCTGGGAATTTTTTCCCCCTTTGTGCATGTGTGTGTGTGTGTGTGTGTGTGTGTGTGGCCATTAATTTTTTTTTTTTTTCATCAAGTTGTGGGAAATTCGTCCTGCTACTACATCATACTGTTGCCAGGCAACACACTTTTTGGAATTTTTATTTTTTTTTTTGTCCATAATTGAGCGAGGCATTGATAGTAAAGCTTTCCACTTAAATGTAGAGAATGGGCGAGAAATGCATAACAGCTTTGTACCATAGCAGGTTGGAGGACACGCACCCTTTCTGAAAACTCACTCAGTTTAATTGAATGGTGGCTTGGTCAAGCGCAATATGAACATCATAACACTGTGACAACTGAGATTCCTGGGTGAAATGAAATGAAACGGAATACTGCATAAAAATGGAG
>JAQMYJ010000004.1:16537337-16548987 GCA_030014305.1 Clarias laeviceps
ATATACTTTCTTTTGTTCTGGCATGTCAGTGTTGTTTCCTTCAGGACTAATGGAGTTTCCTTTTTGCTTGCTTCCTTGCTCTAATCTACTGATATGTTGTGCCTATTGTTGTTATTCCTAAATCTGCTACTACAAAAAATAAAGAAAGAAAGAAAAAGAAAAAAGTTACACACTGTGGGTTACGGTAGCGCTGTTACTGTACCGCTGAATAAGACAAACGCTAATAGCATGCACATTTGGGCCACATGTGGCTGTAATCTACATTTGGCCAAGAATCAGCATATACTGTATGAAACACTAACCTCTTATGTTGCAAAATGTAGATCATCTCTAACCTTCATGAACAAAGACCTCATAGTGGGATTGAGATTTATGGTCTATTAATAAACCTGACTTGCAGATGAGATTGTCCCAAGACATATACACTGTACATATATACTGTATATGTAGTCCAGTTCGTACATGCAGTACAATATACTGTACATACAGATACAGGTTAAGAGCTTCAGATGTTCTGACAATTATGAACTTGTGTCGAGCAGTAAAACATCTGAGAAAGTCAGACCTTGATACGGATAAGAAAACAAGGTCAGATCAGGTTTCACTCCTGGCGGCCATGAACAAGAATCTGAGGCTACAGTGGTCACCCAAACTGCATATTTAAAGATTACGAAAGGACAGATTACTTTTT
The DNA here is from genome assembly GCA_030014305.1 of Clarias laeviceps. NCBI lineage: Eukaryota > Metazoa > Chordata > Actinopteri > Siluriformes > Clariidae > Clarias > Clarias laeviceps. The sequence goes on from JAQMYJ010000004.1 coordinate 16,538,029, forward strand.
TTTTTCTTTCCTTTTCTTCAATAGCCCATATTTTACTATATATGGAGTATTGAAGCAAGGTGTGCACACAATGCTGAACTACAAGCTAAAGCTATTCCTTTACTGAATGAACACTGACTCCTGAAACTTGGTTCATAAAACACCAGCCGTAGAGATCTGTGGTGAAGGCTCTTTTCTTTTTGAAAAATGCTAGCTTGAAGTTTTTGCATGCATATCGGAAATCAACACAGAGTTTACTCTCAAAATGCGGCGTGTGAACTTCACCACAATGAATATGAAAGGTTAAACCACACTCACACACAAGCGCACTTGCAGAGTACTCAGTAATCATGCTTTTTTTTCCTAAAGTGTATTTTTACTATAAGGCAAGATGTGCTTAATGTAAAAAAATATATAATATAGAAAAAATACAAATAAGATGCATAAATAATGCATAGTGATTTTCCTTTTCCTCTTCTGAGACTTTTTAAGCATTCATCTTTCAACTAGGCTCATTATTTTTGAGTCCCAATTTTTCAGGGATGGGACTGAAGAACCTTATTCAGCACTGCTCAATTGCTAACAAGAAAAACCAATCATGCCAACTTGTGTAAACCAAAAAGGATTCGTGTAGAGCAACAGTTATACTGTAAAAGCTTGTGACTTTAATGTGCATATTTAATCACTGATGTATTACTATAGACGATTGCAAGCGAATGCTCATTGATTTATAATGCTGTCCATAGAATAGAACATTTGTACAAATTCAGACATATTTATGTGATCCATCATTATAGCTGGATATGATGTAAATGCTGCGGCATGGTGGCTTAATGGTTAGCACGAATGCCTTGCACCTCCAGGGTCTGGGGTTGATTCCCTCCTCGGGTTTTTTATGGACATGTTCTACCCGTGCTTGGTGGGTTTCCTCCGGGTACTCCGGTTTCCTCATGCAGATTAGGTTAATTTGTGTTCCCAAATTGCTCGTACTGTATGAATGAGTGTGTGTGTATGTGTGTGCCCTGCGATGGATTGGCGTCCAGTCCAGAGTGTACCCCGCCTTGTGCCCTAAGTCACATGGGATAGGCTTCAGGTCCTCCGTGACTCTGTATACAGGACATAGCGGTATAGACAATGAGTGAGTGAGTAACACTATAAATGCATAGCAGCATCACAGGATAATATTGTAGCCATAAGATAGACTGTATTATAGAATAAGAACAATACAAGATATGACAAGTTGCATCAAGTGAGTTGCTATTAAATTATTTAATATAGTCACATATGCATAGCATTTGGTTCATTTAAACATTCATCACTTCAACATATGGCATTATTCTCAGAAATAATATTACTAAAAGACAGTCTATATCACAAGAATAACAGCCTACATCAGATTGCTTGCAGTAGCTTAGTTGCCCTAAAGGTCTTACAATAATAATATTATACAATATTATATTAAAAAAACAGTATAATATTATAGCAGAAATACCAATCGTATTAAAATAGTAGGCAGCACGGTGGCATTGTGGCTATCACTGTCGCCTTGCACCTGCAGTGTTCGATTCCAGCCTCGGTCCGTGTGCATGGAGTTTGCATGTCCTTCCCGTGCTTGATGGGTTTCCTCCAGGTATTCCAGTTTCCTCCCACAGTCCAAAGACATGCAGATCAGGCTAAATGTATTGTAAAATACAGTGTATTGTGTGTACACAACATGTTACAATATTGTATTGTAAAATACAGTGTGTATTATTGCACTCTCACATCCAGCTAACACATAAAAATCATAAAGTAGCACATTTCTCGCATGTTGCACATTACTTGTTTGCTCACTGCTCACTTATTTGCACATAAAATGAGAACTATTTCGCACATTAGGCCATGGACAATCACACTGCTGCTGATGTACAGCTTATATCCTTTCATACTCCCTGTTTTAACTCATACTGCTGCTATTATACCCACACTACAGGTATATTTTTACATTTCTATATTTTTTATTTTATTTTGATATGGCAGTATTATACTCTACAGTTACTGTAACACTTTCATTTAAAGAAATCTGTTCCTTTGTTCAATTCTAGCTTATCTTAATGTCCAGCTTATTTGTTTTATTTCATCTTTAGTTTAATTGTATTTTTCTAGTGCAGTATTTCCATTTGTAGTGTAATTTTTACTGTACTGTTTTTAGGTCATATAAGCATTTCACTGCATATCATACTGCCTTGTCAAGACCTTATGATCTCCCTAGACAACAATCTGATCACTCCTTCCTGGTCACTACCCGAAATCTTGGGTTAACTCTAGACAATCAATTTTCATTTTCCCCACACATTGCTATCTTTCCTCGCTCTTGCCGGTTTCTTCTTTACAACATCAGAAGAATCCGCCCATTTCTTTCTACACCAGCTACTCAGGTGCTTCTTCAGTCCCTTGTTCTTTCAAGACTGAATTACTGCAACTCACTCCTGGCAGGTCTGCCTCTGTCCACCATTCGTCCTCTGCAGCTGATCCAGAATGCAGCTGCGCGTTTTGTTTTCAACCTCCCTAAACACCCACACCACCCCACTTCTCCGCTCCCTGCACTGGCTTCCTGTAGCTGCCCGCATCAAATACAAAACCATGATGCTCGCCTACAAAGCTAAAAATGGCCCAGCACCCACCTACAGTACCTCTCAGCTCTAGTCACACCTTGCATCGCATCTGGTCCCACCATCTCTCAGGGATTGAGGAAGACGGTCATATAGACTGTTTTCTGTTCTGGCACCTACAGTAAGCGGTGGAATGATGTTCCTCTAGATGTCCGCACAGCTGAGTCTCTGGCAATCTTCAAACAACAACTTAATACCTATTTGTTCCTTCAATATTTTTGTTAATCCCACCCCTTAAATTTTTTTTTTACCTTTGCAACGGTGTTTGATTGATGGTACTTAGTTAGTAACCTAGTAACCCAGTGTAAGGATCTATCTAATGACGGAACTTTAAAGCACTTTTGTAAGTCACTCTGGATAAGAGCGTTTGCCAAATGCCTATACTGTATGTAAATGTATGGTTGTATAAGTGACAAATAAAAAATGTCACCCTGTACAGGGCAAGCGGTATAGAAAATAAGTGAGAGAGAATGATTATAATAGTATAACAATAGCAACAGTAATACATGTATAAACTTTATATTGATTAATTTTTGTGTAATTATATTATCTCAGAATACCTTGTTTTCACTTTTTCTATCCATTTCTGTGTCACCTCTGCTCTACACTCAAAACAGACAAACAAACACCTATATACAGTTGTGCTCAAAACTTTGAGAAACTTTGAGAAAACTTAGTTTGGGAAAATTTGCAAGATGTGTACCATGAGTGATAAGGGGAAACAAATGTATTTAATTTCTTAATAGACCCAAGTTCATACAGTATATAAGGCATAACAGAATGGGACAATCGTCAAGCAAAACATAATAATAATAACAGAAATAATCCTGCTCACAAATTTGCATTCTTTATTGTGTATTGCTCCCACCAATGATGGCATGCAGTCTTTTGTAATAATTCTACATGAGGTTCTTAATTCTCTTATGTGGTAAAGCTGCCCATTATTCTGGGAAAAATCCCTCCAGTTCCTGTACATTTTTTTGGTTCTCTTGCATGAGCTCCATGTTTGAGATCTCCCTAAAGTGGCTCAATAATATTGAGGTCAGGAGACTGTATTAGCCGCTCCAGAACCTTCACCTTTTTCTGCTGTAGCCATTGGAGGGTCAACATAGACTTATGCTTTGTTTCCTTGTCATGATGAAACGTCCAAGAGCGTCCCATGCACAGCTTTCATTCTGTACAATGGGAATTGTCTGCCGGTATTTTCTGATAACCTGCATTCATCTTGCCATCAATTTTGACTAACTTCTCCGTGCCACTGGTGCTCACACAACCCCAAAACATAAGAGATCCAGCACCATGATTTACAGTGGGGGTGGGTTATCTTTCACCATAAACACAGCGTTTATGGTTATGACTATAAAGTTTAAAGTCATCACTCCAAATGACTCTGCTCCAGAAGGTGCCAGGCTTGTCTAGGTGCTGTCTGAAGTACTGCAAGCAGGCCTATTAGTGGCATGGGTGCAGTAACGACTTTCTCCTGGCAAAACTCGTTCGTACAGGTCGTTTAAGTACTTCCTTATTGTGCTCCTTGAAACAACACCAATACTTTTTTTCCAGAGCAGCCTGTATTTCCTCCGAAGTTGTTTGTTTGTGTTCTGGCAGTAGTGGATGAGATGAAATCTTTTTTGATCTACCTGACAATGGCTTAGTATCAACAGAACTATTTTTCACCTCTTTACCAGAATTTGAACAGTACTGATTACAGTACACTCATTTTCAAGTGTTTTTAAATCTTTTTATATCCTTTTTTATGCTTTACAAAGTTCACCTACTTTATTACTCAGGTTCAATGGCATTTCTTTTGTCTTCCCCATGGTGCAGCATCCAGCCAAGTCAGTGCATCACCTCATGAGCTGAGAAACTCACTGACTATTTATGCACAGACACTAATTACAATAACATTGAGTGACAGGTGTGGAAATCACACCTTTAATCACCATTTAAAGCTGCCTGTGTCAACCTGTGTGTTTATAATGTGGCCAAACATTAAGTTATATATAAGCTTTTGATCAGGTTTGTTTGGGTGATTATTATTACAGTTATTATTAGGTTTTAAAAAGGAATCAAAGAACTATGTAATCATTTATGATTATATGTGACCACTATCCTTAAATAAGAAAACAATCTTGCATATATTTTTCCAAATAAATGCCAATGTTTAACAATTTCTTTCAGGATATGCAAACTTTTGAGCACAACTATGTATATAGAGCTTTGGTGATTTTTTTTTTACTCATGTCAATGCTTATTTTCTAAATCTTTTGACAGATAAATTAGTTTCTTCCTACAAATTAATTCTTAAAATTTGAACAATTACCTGCCAATAAAAAAAAGACAATTTCAAGATTATTTTCAAGACTATTTAAAAAATAGTCAAAGAAAAACAACAAGACGTCAACAACAACAAGTCAACACATGAAATAAATTTATTATTTCTCTTTGATTTCTTGGAATCTTAGAATAAAAAATGTACCATAGTTAAAAATTTTCCACATTTTTTTGCAGGCTAATTGACTTTTCCAGAATGTGTAAGATGTGGGTATATTGGTATTCTGTATGCAGATGCACTGCAGTTGGTTGGTACCCTGAGATCTCTTTGTTAAGCTCCAGGCCACTTACAGGCCTACACTGGAAAAGTAGTATAGATACTAAACGAATGATTGCAAAGATACTGTAGCTCCTGATATGCAATTTATAGTTTTATAAAATAATTATTATAAATACTTTATAACACCATAATATAAAAAAAACATTAATACTATTCATCATCGACAGCACCTGCGTTAAATGAACTCCCACGATGTTGAATGAACATTTTCAGTTTTTCTATAGGTTCTTTAAGTTCATTTTGGTTTTACAGCTTCCACTAAAGATTTGAATTAAATCTGAGATTTATATGTATGTCATTATAAAAATGTTATTACACTAAACTGCACACACTTGGTTCGCAGAATTTGAGAGGAGCTGCACACCCAACCACACCTTCACGATGTATTCACTCGAACATCTCCACTTCATAGCTTTCTGCACACACCTTAAAGCCTTTGTGCTTGTCGTTTATTTTACTTGTTGATTAAAACTAAATAAAGAAATGTGAAACATTATCAGACTTTTGTAAGATTTCAACAAGATGTTGAAAGATTCTAAGCATGGATATATTCCTTTTCTAAGTATTTTCTATTGATTACATTTTTTTATCCTTTAATAAATTCACTTGAAAGAGAGTAGGACAATGTCTATAATGTTAAGATCCTTAATTATTGTTTTCATTGTTTCTTAGATTATCTATTTGTATTTGCATTTTCCTCTGTGTCTCCTCCTAGCTGTAGGATTTGGACCATGGCCTACAGTATCTGATGTCAGGAGAAGGGGAAAAAAAGATTGCTTATGTAGAACTGTGAATGTGACGCAATTCCCGCATAGGAAATTACTAAGATTTTGCAACAAAGCAGCTGTGCTTTTAAAATTATTTTTTTGTACTTTTCTGGTAACGGGAGTAAATAAAAAAAAAAATGGGGAATGAGTCATAATGACATCCTTGTCATACTTCAGCAGCATGACTCATTTTGAAAATGATGATTAGTGAAACCCTGCTGTCAACTCATATGATCTAAGCTCAAATGCATGGCTTCTTATAATACTTGCTCTTTTATCTTTTACACTTATGTAACTCAAATGTATCAATAAAACCATGTTTATTTTTTAATCCTACAATATAAAGATCTCTAGATGAACGTCTGTGTGATAACTAAGAGAAAAGATAACCTGTAGTTAATTAGTCTTTAATGTCTTCCTCAATGTTCTTGTCTCATCATAATTTGTTTGCACAATTGCATTAGGGATCCATCTTACAGTAGTTATATTGTGTTTGAAGAGCACACTCTCCTGATTCCCTTTTGAAGCTTTCTCCTTATTACCTCATGGATTTGACATGGTTTTATTTATGCTTCGTTTTAGGGCTCCACATTTGTGCAAAATGCATATTACAGACAGTTGTAAAATCAAACTGAACTTAATAGAATTACAAACTGAATAAGATAGGACATAAGCAATATATGATTACAATGTAATGAAAAGAGTGTGAGAGAGCAATAATAAAAGCATGAATGAGCTTATGAGAGCATTATTTATGGATGCCGCTGCATTTGTTTAATGTCATTGTATAATTTGTTTAATGCAATATATATTTTGTTATACTAAAGCTAATGATCAGTAAAACATTATAGTTTTATTATACTATAAGGCATAAACATTTTAGATTGTTATTACTGCTTGCAATTAATTTCAGTAATTATTAGAAAATGTATTACCCTTTTAACTATTTGTATTGTTCTTGTATATCCAGCACACATCTAGCACATCTTCGTACCTAATTTTCACGTCATGATTGTTCACTCTGGAGTACAATACATCAGAAATGGAAATAACTCCTCCTAATTGCTAGTCGGCATTGTAATGGAAATTCTGAAATGAGTCACTAGTGATGAATACAAATGATGCTTTATTACACCTTGTGTGACTGTATGAAAGAGTGAGTGTCATGTCATCCTGCATGTCATTTGTGGAAACGGATTTCAAAATGAACAATCAACAGAATCCATAAAAGTGCAAGGAAATTCACTCGCTTTCGCTTTTGTAAGCTTGACATCACTGTGCATTTCTATCATTTATCTTTTTTTTTTTTTTGCTTAACCATAAGTTATTATTCTTTTCTTGTTACAATGTGACAGTTAAAGATTCAAACTCATGTATAAAATGGTAATTGACCTGATTTAGAAAATGTCTATGGGAAAAACACCTTTCTGTTCTTCTCTCATCACAAGCAAATGTGTGACATTAATTTAACTGCACATATGTTTGCATATTTATATCAATAGAATTCTGCCTCATTTTACTTTGAAGAACAGCACCTACCAAACGCAAACATGTCCAGTCTTGTTTAAACCCGAATGTAGGAGCTTTTGAATACGTTTCATTATAAATGCATTTTTAGTGCATTTTTTTTCTTTCAGTTTAAATTAGCTTTAAGTCGTTGAAGAAGGTGCAAGGGCCAAACACACATAGATAAAAATATCTTGGAACTACAATGGAGAGCCTTTAGAGAGAGTTGCACAGAAACATGTAAATTAATAAAATCCAATCTTTCTGTGCACAAATGTCATTTTAGGTTAATTAGCAGGTCCGGTTAAACCAAACTGAACTGTAAAATGCACCCACAAGAAAATTAATGATTACATGCAGATAAAATCAAACAGGAAAATGTGTTAATTGGGCTGTAGATAACTTGCGTTCGATGAAAGAAGGTATGAGTTTGGCTCTAATACAGAATATTTCTTCACATTAATGCCAAAATAACTGATTTATTTTTCCAATTATTGCATTCATTTAATTAGTGGCGTATTTAGTCTGATATGCTCACACTGTGTGTGAAAGAGAGCGCGCGAGAGAAAGAGAGAGAATTGGGATGTTCCCAGATAGTCATCATTTCATTGGTTTCCTTGGCAACAGAAAAAAAAAGTCAAGGAATGCTCCCTGATGCAATGCCACATTTTACTCTCTCTCACTCTTTCTCTCTCACACTCTTTCTCTCTCTCTCTCTCTCTCTCTCTCTCCACCATGCATTTTTTTTCGTTCTTCTTTCTTTCATCAACACTCTCCCATTCCCTGGCACTAAAGAGGAAATATATTTTCACAATGGTCCAAATAAGCCAGATGACTCATTGCCAAATCAAAAGACTTACAGTAAATTACAGCCATGTTAAATTATGTCATGTACAGGTCATGTTCGGGTCTTACTCATCAAAACATCTTATTACGGTATATAATCTGCATATCTCCAATGTGGAGTCAGTAAATGTATATTATAATATCCATGGGGCTCCTGAGTGTACTGTTTTTAAAAATCACTTTACAGTCCACTCAAATGGATGATGCATGAATGTTGTTATTGTTATTATTATTTAGTTATCATGGTTGTATCCATAACTTAATGATTACTTGAAAGGAAAGAAAAAGCATTTAACAAAGCATGATAACTAGAAAAGCATTTTAAATATCGTTAAATTAAATCGTGCTGGATGGGTTTCCTCCGGGTACTTTGGTTTCCTCCCACAGTCTAAAGACATGCAGATTTGATTAAAAGACAGAGGAGTTAGTCTAGAGTTCCACCTCTGGATTTAGGAGATTTGGAGCAGTATGTTAAACCCACAGCGTTGAATTTAGGGGTTATTTTTGACTATGGCCTTAAATTTGATAAACAGATTAGTGCTGTGGTTCGGTCCAGTTTCTTTCAGTTAAGGCAATTGGCAAAACTTAAACCTGTTTTGTCCTTTAGGCTTTTCGAAATAGCCATCCACGCCTTCATCACCACTTGCATTGATTACTTTAATGCTCTGTATTTTGGGGTTTCTCAGGCAGCATTACATCGGCTACAGCTGATTTAAAACTCTGCTGCTTGACTATTAACGTCTACCTGTAAAAGAGAACTTATCTCTCCAGTTCTGGCTTCTCTTCATTGGCTCCCGGAACAGTACCAAATTAATTTTAAAATTCTTTTGATCACGTTTAAATGTTTACATGGCCTTGCCCCGACTTACCTCTAGGGTCTGCTTAAGCCCTATGCTCCATCCCGGTCTCTCAGATCATCAGATCTGATTATGTTCCTTTTTAATATTATTTTATAAAAAATATATATTTTTTTATTATTATTATTTTGTTTTTATGTTTTGATTTTATTACATTGTTATATTATTTTATTATTTATGTGAAGCACTTTGGGGCATTCTTGTTGTTAAAGTGCTATACAAATAAAGATAAGTTGAGTTGAGAGATTAACTGGTCTTTTCATTTGCCCGTAGTGTGTGAATGAGCGGGTGAGTGTGTGTGTGTGTGTGTGTGTGCATGCCCTGCAATCTATTGGCACCCCGTTCAGGGTATACCCTGCCTCGCGCTTTAAGTCTAGGGCTGGGTAGGATCAAGGCCCCCTGCAAGTGAGTGAGTGAGTGACACTGTGGCCTTACACATCCAGGTCGAGGGTTCGATTCCGACCTCTTTTGAGATCTCTCAGTGCTGGGTGAGTTTCCTTTGGGTACTTTGGTTTCCTCCCACGTCCGAAGGCATTCAGATTTGGCTAAATGGTGTTTTCAAATTGCCCGTAGTGTGTGAGTCTGTGCAGGCATCAGCAATGGATTGACATCCTGCCTTGTCCCCCTAAGTCCCCTGGGATTGGCTCCAGGCTCCTGTACAGTGTAACTGATATAGAGAATGTGTGAGTGAGTAAATCTAACTGTGATGTTAATGTCACATTGGTGAGGAATAAAAAGATCAAATAGCTCAAATAAATTAATATGGTTGTACATATTTGGCTGGTTGTTACATTAGATTACACCAGAAAACCTCTTTCTTTTTCTCGCAGAAAACCTCCCTCCCCCCAGGCTATTTATAATAGTTAATTCCACATGTATACTTGCTGTGTGTCTATTAAGCTAGCAACACAGTGTGTTCATGTTAATTAAATATGCTAAGTGGTAAAGTGCGTATCAATGACATTGCTGAGTCAACCGTGAAGGTATTAATTTAATGCTAAAAGTGTCGAGTCCTTCAGTGTTCTGCCTGCTGCCTTCCTTTTCCTTTAGCTCCATCTGCTGTCTGAAAAGATGAACTGCACATTTTTCCATCAGTCTGTCTTTGTAAATTTCTTTATAAAGATTGTTAGAGAGTATAGATGTAGAATAAAGTAGGAAGTCCTCATTTTTGGTTCTCAAGCATACAGAATTTGATGAAGTCTAAAATACAGAGTTAATGAGTTAGTTTTAAAAATGTACAGTAATAATGTGGGTAAGTTACTAATATTGTTATCATAATACAATGACAATCAAGGCTTCTTATAATATGGATTAATAAAGCATCTTACTGTATATCATTCATTCATTCATTCATTCATTCATTCGTTAAATTTTCTATTCTACATATTCTGTATATGGTCATGGGGGCCAGGAGCCTAACCAAAGTCTTTTAGCATGAGGCAGGGCACACATGCACATACATGCACACATGCATTTACACACTACAGACAATTTGGGAATGCCAGTTACCCCAATCAGCAGTGCCCAGAGAGAACCCACCAAGCATAGGAACATGCAAACTCCACACACACACACAGCTCAGAGGTGGGACTTGAACCCTGGGCCTGGAGTTACAAGAAGACAATATAATTTTAAAACCTATACAACTCATAACCAAAGTTCAAAACTGCACACACACACACACACACACACACACACACACACACACACACACACACACACACACACACACACACACACAC
>JAQMYJ010000004.1:16565212-16588045 GCA_030014305.1 Clarias laeviceps
GCATTTTTTGGATGCCTTCAGCATTCCTTTACAATGTAGAAAGAAATAAAAATCAGGAACCATCATGGAGTTAGAAAATGACCCCAAACTTTTGAACGGTAGTGTACACACACACACAAACTCAACTCCCTGTTCAAAGAGAACAGAAAAAAGAGAGGAAGAGAAAGAGGGATCACATAAATATGTATGCAGCATATACCTACATTAGTCATTACCCCTCTAGCTCATACTCGTACACTTCCCTCTGCGTTCGCGCCCACGCTAAACCACACTTACACTCGCTACATTCTACTTGGACTGACAGAATCACATTTATTATTCTGTATGCTGTACATCTATTTCCTGTCAATACATGAAACGTGCAATGTGAAAATTCATACCACACTAAAGGAGTGTATAACTGTCTAACCTAAGTTGTAGAACGTGCTGTAAAGTATTTATCCTCATCACAAGAAACAGCTGGAAACCCCGATTGTTGACGATTTTTAGATATGTCCTACATACTGAATGTGCACTTGGTACCTCTTTTACATATTATTATAGACCATTTAATTAATTGGGAATCTGTTAATTGGTGTAAAAACACCAATAGAAGCAACACAGCTGTAGTGTTCTACAGGTTTTGTTCGGGGGTTAGGTCTGGGATAAGAATAGTACAATATAACTAATTACAATGTGGCTTTCTAGTTAGATTTGTGAAAAGTCATGAAATAAATGATTGTTAAATGTATACTTTTTCACATTTCTATGAGATTTATTGTTTAACATATTGTATTTCAGCAAACTCTTACTTTGTGACAGGCATCTATGAGATTCTCATATTATGGTGTATCCATGTGATACTATGCAGTTTTATAATTGTGGTTTAATTATGATATTTAATAATAAGTTTTATATGCACAAACAGAATAAATACTATAAATGCTTATTAATGAAGTGAGATGATTAATATAATGCATTGTTTTCTTTGCAAAATTCCGAAGCTTGACCTTTAAATGATAACTGAAATGTCTAACAGAGTACTCTTATAATTAAGGCCCAATGACAGAAATTTACAGTGTACAAAGTTTATTTGTTTGTTTTTTTTCCAGAAAAAGGTCAGGTGTATAAGCAGAAGCGTCCCACCATGTACCCGCCATGGAGCAGCACATTCGATGCCCATGTTCACAGGGGCAGAGTGATGCATGTAGTGGTGAAAGACAAAACAGCTGAGTTGAAGACAGAGGCCACGGTGCAGCTCGACACACTCGCTTCCCGATGCAAAAAGGAGAATGGCAAGCTTGAGATCTGGGTGAGTGTGTGTGTGTGTGTGTGTCTGGTTCTATGTATGCAGAGAACATTTTGCCCTTTTTTTTCCCAGGCTTTTTTCTTAGAAATAAAAAAATGTATATATATTATTCAGAATTTCAATTAAATTTTGTTTAAATATACCTGTGAGGAATAGTAGGAAAACATATTAAACTGTCTTTGTCCTTGTCCTTGTCTTCATTTTACAAGAAAATCGATACCCTAAAATTGGATAAATTTTTGAAAAACAAATTGTGAATATGAGTATGCTTTTTGAATAAATATATATAGGAATATATATTGTACGAAATATATATATATATTGGGGAAAAAAAAATATTTTATTTTTTTATATATTTTATATATTTTTTAGTTCTTTTTTTTCCAATATATATTCAAATAAAAGGTTACAATATATTGCAACGTTACAATATATATTCATATATATTAATTCAAAAAACATATTCATATTCATAACACACTATCCTGTGTTAATAAAGGTGGAACTAAAGCCACAAGGTCGGCTTTTGATGGAAGCTCGCTATTTCTTGGAAAAAAAGGGTGAGTCTGTCTTGCACACACACACACACACTTGTCCATATACATAGAGGGTGGATCACAATACTTTGAATTAAGGAATAAAATGTATAAAATCAAATTAAAAACAGAGATATTCTCTTCATAAAGCGAAACATACTCAATGTGACTTATTAAGTGAAATACATTGTCTACAGAGCACATACATTCATCAAAATGGTATTTTGAATCCTAAAAACCACTATCTATTTAGCAAACATCTATTTATATTCTAAAAGCACATACTCTGACTGCATTTGTGTTTATGTATTTTTTTGTGTGTTTTAGATGCAGGTCATGGGGAGGGAGATTTAGATGGAGAGCCCGAGCGAGAGAGAGAGGGTGTGTTCGCACTGCATCAACGACGGGGCGCGATCAAACAGGCCAAAGTCCACCTGGTGAAGTGTCATGAGTTCACAGCTACGTTTTTCCCTCAGCCCACCTTCTGCTCAGTCTGCAAGGAGTTTGTCTGGTATGGCTTCAAAGTGCGGCCACAAAATTGGAAAACCACAATAGTACAGAATGTCTGTGTTAGCTATAGCACAGAAAGTTAACAGAAAGCTTCACCATATCATATTAGTTTTCAATTAATTTTAAATAAATGATTATTTTACATCCCTTTATGTAGTAACATACAGATGCAAAGGCTACAGCCTAATATTATGAAAGATACTTCAGTTAAATAAAGTATCATGTAGGTATCCACCTTAACCCGAACACAGGAAGCTTGAGGTTAAAGAAAAACACAGTGTGTAACTCCTCCTGTCACGTGCCTGCTGTATTCAAACTTATCTGCATCACACAAACAGAACACTTTGACATGATGAAGCTTCTTTATGTGATTTGCGAGGACATTTTGGTGTGTATTTTGATTATGGTTTCACCTCTCAAAGACACAACAGAAATGGAAGCGTCCTTCCTTAGTGTTGATCTTGACTTTAGAAACCAAAGTGCTTTTTGCTGCCTCAGCGAAATTTAACGGCAGCTAATTTTAGTCGGTATCATCTCTCATGCTTCTTTTCACTTTCACTTGACATAGTGAAGTTCAAAGTGAAGGAGCACTGTGATGAAGAATAATATTAATAATCAGTTAAAGCAGATGGGTTTCCTCTGGGTACTCTCGTTTCCTTTGAAAGACCTGCAGATTAGGATAATTGGCATTCCCAAATTGCCTGTAGTGTGTGTATGTGTGTGCCCTGTGATGGATTGTCCCCTGTCCAGGGTGTACCCCGCCTTGTGCCCCAAGTCTCCTGGGTTAGGCTCTAGGAGCCTTGCGACCCTGAATATAGAAAAAAGCAGTATAGATGATGAATGAATGATGTGTGAGTGAGAGGGGTTAAAACAGTAACTTGTATTACTTTATAAAATTCTCCTGTTAAACCCAGAATGTGTGACACACACTATGTGATTTCACTTAGTTGATAAATTTGATTTGATTTCTGTATGCAGTAGAAACATACACTGATCAGCCATAACCTGAACACCACATAACATTAACACTGATTATCAATTATATACCAGTAATCTGGTGGCAAGCACTCAAATCTCACCCACGCCCACAGCAACCAAATTGGGTTGTGGGATTCAGTCCAATCCCACAGAAAAACCAATAAAGTGCCCAAATGAAAAAAGTCAATGCTGGCCAAAATAGAAATGCCGCAGAATACCCAGTGCACCACAGCCTGCTGCACACGGTGCCCAGCAGACAAACAGCCCAAAGCCCCAAATTTCAATTCAATTGAGCAACCATGAGATGCACCACACAAACAAGTATGATCCATGAAACCTCACAAACCTCAGCATCTAAAGGATTTGCTACTAATGTCCTGGTGCCGAACACAACAGCACACGCCTTACAGGAGGTCTTATGGAGTCCAGGAAGGACAAAGGGAAACTACATACAGTAGTATTGGGCTTAATATTTTGACTTGTAATATTATGTCTGATCAGGGTTTATGTAATATTTATAATAATCTCTGCAAAGCAGACATTAAGTGAGAAAGTACTGAAAGAAAGCTTAGTGCTCCAATTAATGAGTGAGTCGAGTGCAGAAAATGTTTATTAGCAGTAATGACCTGTGCTCTCTCTCTCTCTCTCTCTCTCTCTCTATCACAGGGGTCTGAACAAACAGGGGTATCAGTGCCGACGTGAGTGTACAGAATATTCTACATTTACAGCCACTTAATGTTTTTTTATAAAGACTTTCAATATTCTAATAATCTCTTTATATGTCCTATAGAATGCAACGCTGCCATCCATAAAAAGTGCATTGACAAAGTGATTGCCAAATGTACAGGCTCAGCCATTAACAGCAAAGAAACAATGGTAACTCCTGCATACATTCAATTCCTATTTATTAAGTTGTTTGTCCTCAGTTAGACACATTCAGAAATACCTTATTGGTACATGTACAGTAAATCACACTCTGTGCTGTATTGATTAACATTGTTTCAGATCCTGTGCACATGAAGTCATAGTCATATGCTGTTTGTGGTGTACTATCATGTGTTTGCAACTCAAAGTATTTTAGAGGAAGGAAAAGTGTTTGTTTCCACACAGGAACTATTATATGTAAGAACTAAAATACGATGAGTGTGTTGTTATGGAAATTAATTCATGGTTGTGGCTGTTTTCTCCTAACAGCATGTTTTGACGTAGTTTATTCCTCTTATACAACAGCAATTTGCCAATGATTACAATATAGAATGTATTTATGAATGAAAAACCATGCACTTTAACTTTATACAATATTATGCAAAATGTTTAGGCAGGTGTGAAATAAATCTGTAAAATAAGAAGAAAATAGAAGTGTCATAGAAAGTGAATGAACAGAAGTGAAATCCAAATCAAATCAGTATTTTGTGTGACCACGCTTTGCCTGCTAAACCAGAGTTGTCATTAATTCTTATAGGTACATTTTCAAATCCTTCTGTCTTCTGCATGTGATCCCAGACAGTTTCGATGATATTGAGATCAGTCACTTTCAGGTCTCATTGTTCTTCTTTAGTTCTTATTGACATTGGCTGTATGTTTGGGGTTGTTGTCCTGCTGCAGAATAGATTTGGGGTCAAACAGATGCCTCCTTGATGATATTGCACTTGTCAGTAAACTTGCAAGGAACCTTCACCATGCTTCACTATTGCCTGCAGACACTCATTATTATACTGCTTTCCTTCTATAGACAAATCTTCTGATATCTCCTGCTACGGGCAAATATTTCAATAGAATTTTGACTGATTTGTCCAGAGAATCTGCTGCCATTTTTTTGTCCCCAGTTAATACTGTATGTTTTCATGCATAATCGAAGCGCTAAGCATTGTTTCCACGTCAAAGGTATAGCTTTTGGGCTGCAAATCTTCCATGAAGACCATTTCTGGCGAGACTTTTCCAGACAGTACAGGGGTTTACAAGGGTCCCACTTTTTTCCC
The DNA here is from genome assembly GCA_030014305.1 of Clarias laeviceps. Classification (NCBI taxonomy): domain Eukaryota; kingdom Metazoa; phylum Chordata; class Actinopteri; order Siluriformes; family Clariidae; genus Clarias; species Clarias laeviceps. The sequence continues at coordinate 16,570,504 of JAQMYJ010000004.1, forward strand.
GCCAGTTCTTTGCTGATGGCACTGTAGGACAACTTCCGAAACATGATGTGTCTTTCATCTACTGCATTAAGTTTCCTTGGCTAATCATTATGTCTACAGATCTCAACACTGCCCATTTCTTTGTGCTTCTTCAAAATAGCTTGAACAACACATCTTAAAACCCCAGTCTGCTTTGAAATCGTTGCCTGGAAGAGACATTGCTGATGCGGTATAATTACCCTGTATCTCGTTGCTGTGCTCAGTCTTGCCATGATGTATGAACTGTGACATGAAAATGTCTACCATAGGCCTCATGTTAGCAGCAGAGTTTATCTGTTCCTCACACAGATTTAAGCCTCCTACACAGCTGTTTCTGTTTTCATGATGTGTGACTGCGCTTCAACCGACATATGAACTTGATGATCATCAGCACCTGCTTGGTATAATTGGCTAATCAAACAGATGACTCTGATTGATGCACGTTTGAAGATAAGGGGTAGTCACACCAAATATTGATTTGATTTAAAAGCAAGCCATGTTTGATTTAAAAGCAATACATATATTATATTGTGTGTCATGTGATTGTGTGTACATTTTCTGCGCAGAATGTGGCATGAATGCTCATCACAAATTGTTTTATATTTTTTTATTATTATAATAAATACAGTACAATATGTACACTATAGTTAGAAGTAACAAACCATAGTATTTGAGTTGCAACTCTAACTTTTCTCAACATGTGTAATTTACTGTGAATCTCAGTACTAAATCTGTGTGTCTGCATCAGATCCACAAAGAGCGCTTTAAGATCGACATGCCTCACCGGTTTAAGGTGTATAACTATAAGAGCCCGACCTTCTGTGAGCACTGTGGCACGCTGCTTTGGGGATTGGCCCGACAGGGCCTTAAATGTGAAGGTGAGTGATCACATGACTCTTCAATACTATTCAATGTAAGTAGTCACGGAACCACTTGGTTTCAGACGGAAGTGACAGGGGCCCTTACACCTAGGAAGCTGTTTACCACACTGACTCTCTTGTTGCTTTCCCTATTTCCTGTAGCAATATACATTTCTTTATATTATTATAGCAATATAACTGTAGATTAATTTGATTAATGACGATCTATCAGTCCACAGACACTAAGAAAAATTGTATTTAATTGTTTTATTTACGTGTGATTGCATATTTTCTGCATAGAATGTGGCATGAACGTTCATCACAAATGTCAAAAGAAAGTAGCCAACCTTTGCGGTGTCAACCAGAAGCTCATGGCTGAAGCTTTGGCTATGATCGAGAGCACTCAGCAGGTTGAACATTATGTTAATTCTAATACATATAATAGAATGTTTTACACAGTCTCAATAGTGCATCTACAATATAAATGTGTAAATACATATACAATGACATAAAATATAAAAATATATACATAGAATATAAAAATATGATTGTTCAATCTTGAAATATTTGACATTATGATTATATGTGTTTGTGTCACAGGCCCGAAGCTCTAGAGATAATGAAATAATTGGACGTGATGGACCAGTAGGTGTAGGCCAGCCTGGAGTGGTCAGAGAGCCCTCGGGCTGTTTGCAACCCTTAAGCCCTGCTCTAGCACCTCCCCTTCCACGCAAAGGTAAAACACACACAGCAGGAAACATCGCACCATTGGTACAACCAATAAAGAATGAAGTCAGTCTGTTTTAGTACCAGTAACAAGATAATCAGTGATAAAATATATATCATAATCACCAACAGGAATAGAGCAGAGACAGACACGATACAGAAACTAATAATAAAAACAGGGAATGCTTAAAAACATTATTCCACAGTAGGCATGTTTTTATCATGTTTTATCATCCTAATTATAAAGTCACTCAATTGTAAAGTGCTCATATGAAAGTCTCACTGTAGACAAACACTCCCCCCAAGTGGTGACATAAAGTCACATACATATCATTGCACAACATTATGTAATGTAATATGTAATGCAATGCACTGCAAGTCTAGTACTGTAGATGAGACACAGTTATCGATTATGAAGATGGGAATTAAAGAAGGAAGGGGAAAGAAAAAATGTGCAAAATGAAAAAGATCCAGATGTTATATGATTCTATGATCTACTACTGCCTTGAAAAGATTCAAGATTCAAAGATTCAAAGAACTTTATTAATCCCAGAGGGAAATTGCTTATACTTGGTTACAGTTGCTTACAGTCATTTATAGGAGGAAAGGAAAAGAGTAATAAATGTATTAAAATGTAAATAAAATAAAATTATTAATTAGTAAAAAAAAAAAAAATCCTTGTTTGCACAATAAACATAATTCTATATACAGATATTGCATGTCAGGGGAAAAAGGAAAGATATTGCACCAGTTATATGTATAATAGTTATATGTGCAATAGTTATATGTGCAATAGCAATATGTGCAGTTTTATGGGTAATTCAGGCTTTGCTATGGTAATTGCAGAGAGGTGTGCCCAAGTGCATTGTTAAGTAAATATTGCACAGGTAAATTATATGTGTAAATAAAATCAGAAATTCCACTTGAAAAGTGGTATGACCTAAGAGCATTGGAAGGTGTTGCCCAAATTGTTCAGGTACGTAATAATACTGTATTATTGTTACTAAAGGCGGCTCTCTCTATAATGTCCACGTTACAGAGAAGAGTTGTATAATTTTATGGCCATACATGTCAGACATACTAAGATTTCATTAGACTAGCTTTGATTTTCTTTACCTTTGATTATGGCAGACAATGTAGTGACCAGTTCATGTGTAAAAATGATTTCTAATGCCAAACCCCAGCCAATGGATGCTTCATGTGCTTTCCTTCTTACCATGATGCACCCATTACTTTGGACTATAGTCAATCTGAACTCAGTAGACTACAGACCTTTTTCCATTTCTCCAAAGTCCAACCTTTTTTGTCCCTAGTAAATTGAAGTCATTTTTTGATTAGGCTCACTAACAAGTTGATTTTCTATTGCCACACAGCTGTTTAATCCCAATCCTGTGAGTTCCCATTATGTGTGGAAACTTTAGCTAATAAACTATTTGTCAGGGTTTTAATATTTTCTTTGTTTGATGCATAATTCGACCTTTCTAAATAATTCGACCAAACATTAAATAAAAAAAATTCATTGAACAACAACAAAACTTCATTTGATGAATGTTCTGAGACTGTGATGTATTTCATCCCATTCATATGTAGTGTAATACAGCATGAGTGCGCTCACTCTATTTTTGTGCCACTTTCAGAGCAGCAGGGTGTAGCCTGGGATTCACCTTTTGAGGGAGACAATAACAGTCTCAGTCTCACTCAAGTTTCAGAACCACTATATGCTGTCCCACACAAAGAGCACCACAAATTCACCCTGGATGACTTTCTCTTGCACAAGATGCTAGGAAAGGGCAGCTTTGGCAAGGTAGGTATATGGACACAAGGGTTTTGTTACACACTTAATAAGCCATTTTTTTGTTTTGTGCAAAAAACACTTAATGAATGCATTTAGATATTGCAGTACATTCAGATTAGGATATCATGAATGTGTATTTTGATAGGTGTTTCTTGCTGAGCTGAAAACCACAGGGACGTTCTTTGCCGTGAAGGCTCTGAAGAAAGAAGTGGTTCTGATGGATGATGATGTGGAGTGTACTATGGTCGAGAGGAGAGTTCTGTCTCTTGCCTGGGAGCATCCCTTCCTCACACACCTCTACTGCACCTTTCAGACTAAGGTAAAAACCTGTACATACTGTACACATGTTTTTAAGCATCATATCTAGATGTTTCTGTGTGTTATTTAATATATTTGTGTGTGGGGATATTCTTTATAGGAGAATTTGTTCTTTGTGATGGAATACCTAAATGGAGGAGATTTAATGTTTCACATTCAGTCTTGCCACAGATTTGATCTCCCGCGTTCCACGTGAGACATTCATGCCGATCCTACTGTATATATTCACAGAGTATGACACTTGGGGGAAAAAATTTACCCCTATCATCTTTATTCTCTCTTGCCACTCTGGTAGGTTCTACGCTGCCGAGATCATATGTGGTCTACAGTTTCTACATTCAAAAGGCATTGTGTACAGGTAATCACAATCAACATGGTCATATACAGTAAATAAATGAGTATTATCAGTGTACAAGTAATAAGCATTATGTTATTTTTCGACAGGGATCTGAAGTTGGATAATATTCTGCTAGATATTGATGGCCACATTAAGATCGCCGACTTCGGGATGTGTAAAGAGAACATGCTGGGCGAAGCTCGAACCTCTACGTTCTGTGGAACTCCAGATTACATTGCCCCTGAGGTGAAGCACTCATCTACTACCATGAGTAGTGTGTATATTGTTAACACTTTAGATTAGAATATGAACATATTCAGGAACTGGTCACCTGAAAATCACACAAAGCACAGGCTTGGTTTTCCACGGTTGGAACTTATGAAGAACTTGTGAATGTGAGAATGTACATAATTTTAGCCCTGTAGTGTATTTTACAATGAATATGACAATTAGATTATTATACAGTATAAATTATACGGAAATATTCCATGCCCAATATATTTCCAAATAGTGAGTATGTTGTTGTGGTGGTTGGACTTTGAATAAAAAACTTTAATATTATCTGTAAAATGAAGTTTTTAAACTTCAGCTAAACAGAAGTTATACCTAATAGTTGTTTCAGTTACACCAGGTTTAGTCTCAGTTTGCCTGGAAGACTAATGTGCAGATAACTTTAAACACCACAGGTTTAAACTGTTACCTCTGTCCTGCTTTAGATTTTGCTTGGGCAGAAATATGGCAGCTCGGTGGACTGGTGGTCATTTGGAGTCCTTCTGTATGAGATGTTGATCGGTCAGTCACCATTCCATGGGCATGACGAGGAGGAGCTGTTCCAGTCCATCCGCACAGATGACCCTTGTTACCCACGCTGGCTGACCAGAGACTCACGAGATATTCTCATTAAGGTATTGAAGAAAATTCACTCAATTGACACTCATTACTAAATAATATTTGGAAATATAATTTTAGATATTTAGTAATTAATTACATGAACAGTATTAGTAATTGGTTAATCACTGTTCACTTGAGCACTGGTTAATGATATGACTGCCTTAAAAATAAACTGTCTGCCAATCATTAATCAGAACATAAATTAATAGTTTTATGGTTTGTATCTATTTTTACATCTTACAGTACAATATCAGGCTCTTTTACTATGTTAGTATGGCACAATTGTCGGGGTGACTCACAGCAGCTCAGGAATAGCATATTAGAATGTTTTTCCCCTTTTGTTTTGTTTTTCAACCAACAAAAATTCTATGCACTACAACCTTATGACTCCTGAGAATCTCCATTATAAGGCTATCTAAGTATAGGTGTAATAAACATCATTATACAACAGTTAGTTCTGACTGAGTAATCTGATTGAACTGTCGATTACTAAATTTGTCATTTGATTACATTACTGATTATTACTTGTAAAAAGTAATCAGATTACTAATTACGTTACTTTCAAGTTACTTTGAAAACATCTGTCACTGCGTTTGCTTATGATGGGCTGCGCCTCATCCTGTTGTCGCTCCTCGCTCAGAATGAACCCGTTACAACATGAAATGTAAAAAACTAAAGCGCATGCTCATTAACTGATGCTGCTGCACAAAACGTGATTTTTAAATGCATTTCGATTCATTTTTAAACACCACATTTGTAACGCTAGTAACGTAATGTTATTGACATTGGTAACTGTAATCAAATTACATGCATTTAAAATGTAATGCGTCACATTACTGCATTATGAGGGAAAGTAATTAGATCACAGTAACGCGTTAGACCCAACTCTGATAATAAATGAGGTTTGGGTAACTAGTAGATGTATAAAACCAATATTACTTTTGAGGTTGTGCTGTATTTCTGGATATGGCGTAGCTGTAAGGCCTACAACCGCATCACAGCATATATCCAGCAGTCCAGCACTCCCTTTCATGTGATATTGCTTAATTCGAGAAGTGTCCACAAAATGGTCATCATTATACTGCCTCTATACTTGACAGTACATCAACATTTTTTTATTTTATATTTTTAATTTTATTTCATAATCAGTCAACTCATGTGCCCTTATTTCTGCCATGAGTGGTAGGAGATGAGATACATGACTCCCTGGTTGTTTTTGCGTGTTTGTTTATAGCTCTTCGTGCGGGAGCCGGAACGGAGACTGGGTGTGAAGGGAACTATTCGGCAACATCCTTTTTTTAGAGACACTGACTGGAATGCTCTGGAAAAGCGACAAGTGGAGCCACCCTTCAGACCCACCGTGGTGAGCTTAAGATGCTGAGCTATAAGTACTGTATAGTCCTGTTTAAAAATAGGGGGTCAGTTGGTTCTATATATTTTATGCAGTTGTATCTTCAAGTTAATTAATTGCAAAATAAACACCTAGTTAATTATGAATTAAACAATATAAGTCATTATCTTAATGTCCTATTCCTATAATTTTTTTTAAACATATATATAAATTAATCCATAGTTTTCACATAGTCAGTGCCGTATGCGCATTTTAATCTCCCATGGCCACAGTTTACATTGCTTTTTCTGTTATCTACACAAAACATCCCCCTTCCCCATTCTCCCCTCCAAAGTCAGAATTTTCCTCCCATCACATCCACCATCCAATCATCACTGTCAGGGAAACAGGAGGATGTTGTTTCAGGCTCTTCAGTAAGCAATATATATGGAAAGTATCCTGTAATCATAACTGGGTCCACATGCCGTAATGGACAAGATAACATGACTGATGCTTGAAAGACCAATTCTACAGACCATGACCTTCAAGCACCCAACGTTTGCCAAAGTGAAGTCAATTAAAGACTCACGTCAAACTGCTCTGTCAAGAATATAGTATACCTGTACCTTCACCACCTTCAGAAGCACATGTACACCCCTTAACACCTATGCAAGGTTCTTGGTGAACTGTTAGCTCTGCCAATACTTGATGGAAGCAGTATGTCAGACCCATGACGAATAGCATAGGAGTCCCATAGTTCCAAGTCCTCTCCCAATGGCTGTACTACTTTTTCACCAATTGTTGTATCACCAGAGAGAGGATCAGATGTCTGTAGTGAATTTTGAACTTAACAATTTTGAACTTAATTCAAACAATTAATGTCTTAGCTGTGTCCAAGGCTGAATCATTCAGATTCCTGGGGACCACCATGTCATTGAAATAGGTCCACAACAAAACCACCATCAATGAAGAGAAACAAGGGAGTTTTCTCAGCCCATTCTGAAATTTCTGAGTGCTGTCACCATATTCACCTGTCTGGTTCTAGTTTTATCTATAAGCCCAGACTGCAGTGTGTAGTCCATTCATCTTATAAGCTCATCAGCTGTGTGCTCAACAGAATCAATTACTCATACACCACCAGAACAAAGAAAAGACCAGAGGAAAGTTGCTGAACTCAAAACATTCAGGAAACCCTCTCATGAAAATGTCATCACAGAGGTACAAATGGTCAATCAAAATATGTAGCCACAGCTCAATCCCATAACATCTAACTATGAGGGTTGGTAAAACAAATATCTGCATTTTTATTAAAAATTCCTGTTGGTGTTGGTGTTGGCCTCGCCCGTCACTACCGTGCAGGTGTGAACATGTTACATCAGTTCATTTGTAACAGAGAGCAAAATTGATGCCCCACTTGTGATTTGCACAAATCAATTAAGGTTGCAGTGTGCAGCAGTTAGTTCTTTTGTGGTCTGAGGGTATACCTGGTGCTGGAAAAACTCATGGAAGAGCATAAAAGCATTTGGGTATCTGCAAACAAAATTTGGACCCATCCTCTAAGGAAGGTGAGAGTTTCTTAAAGAAAATCATTACCGGTGATGAGACCCGAATTCATCACTACGAGACTGAGAGTAAACAGCAGAGTATGGAACGGAAACATCATTAATCGCCAAGCAAGAAAAGGCCAACCAACATCTGGAAAAATGAGGCTTACAGATTTCTGGAATTCTAAAGGGCTGGTATTGGAACATTATCAGGAAAAAGTTTCAACAATCAACAGTGCTCGTTACAGTGAGATGTTTTTTAACTCCGGATTAAATGCAGAGGACTGCTATCCAAGGGCGTTGTGATCTTGCATGACAATGCACGTCTGCACACTTCTGCCCACACTGTCGACACTCTGCAGAAATGGAAAGCATCCTCCCTTTAGTCCTGTTATACCATATAGTTAACCAGTCAGTTACATAAACAAAGATGGCAGCCACATTTTTTAACTTCATGGACAAGATAAAACACAGCTATGTAACCTGTTTACTCTGTCCTGTTTTTTCATCTGAATAGAAATTAAAAATCAACAGATAACACAGAAGCATTTGTTATATTTGTCTCTATTATAATGACCCACATTAAATCTGATCTCTGTTTGCAGAAATCACCAAGTGACTGTAGTAACTTTGATAAGGAGTTCATTAACGAGAAGCCTCGGCTGTCCTATGCCGATCGGACCCTCATTAACAGCGTGGACCAGACGATGTTCAACAACTTCTCTTTTATTAACCCAGGAATGGCTCGTCTTAAGAACACCTGAAGCCCTCTCGCTCTCTCACACACATGCACGCATATACACACACACATATTCAAATACACATTGCATCTCTACATATACAAAGGACAATCTCATGTAATAAAGAAAATCAGTAAAAAGAAGTACTCTACTATAGTGGCATTATCTATACTGTACTAGAAGAAGTCAGCTGATGTCATAGGTTTCCCAAACCATTCCACATACTTGCACTAATAAAAACATGAAATTTGCATGCATGCACATGTGGATTTTAGAAGTCAAAATCCAGATGAGGATCTGACTCTGTGTGTGTGTGTGTGTGTGTATGTGTGAGTGTGCAAAGTCCATTTGATTAATTGTTGGTTACTGTTGTTCGACTATTATTTGTTGTAAATGGTGTTATAATTGGAGCTTATGAAGTCTTGATATTGATGAAATTTTGTGACATATCAGTGTTGCAGTGTTCAAGTTACTTTAACAACCTGTAAATAATGTTATCTATACATACAGTATAAGCCAAAATACATGAATGTGCATGCCTACATGGATGCATGGATTTACTTATAGGCATATTACTTGTAATATTTTTATGGCCTAAAATGTGTGTAAGTTATACAAATGACTATTAGTAATGTTTCACAAACATCTAAAGATACTGCTAAGGAATATGTACTTGCAGTAAAATTCTCTAAAAACAAGATAAAATGACCACTATGCTAACTATTTCATTTAAACCCAATTTTATTTACAAAGTGCCTTTAACAACATGCCCCAAGGGAGCTTTACAAAAATCTGAATTTAGATGTACTGTCGATTTATTTCCCTAATGAACAAGCCAGAGACAATATGAGGAAGAAACCTTGAGAGGAACCAGACTCAAAAGAGAACTCATCATCCTCTGGGTGACACTGAACAGTGTGATTATGAGTCATTCATTTTCCACAGTTGCACAGTATAAACCTCAACAGTACTGAGCGTGTTAAAAAATTGTTCGTTGTGAGCATCGTGGGTCTTTGATGATTGCAACAGTTGTTTTAGGTATGAGTTTACAGTATTCTAATGAAGAAGGTATGCACTGAAGAACAAGTATTTGTCATTTGCTTGCCAAATGTTCCAGACACAAACACATAGGCAATGACTACTTTTTGTAAAATTTGAGAAGGATAACTGCCCTGCATTTAGGCTCTTGTGTTGCAGTACAGTACCCTTCTGCTACCTGAGTAAATAATTTTCCTAGTTTTAGATAATCTGTTTAAAAAACTGTTTTATAGAGCATATTTCTTTCATTGAAAACCTAATAATAAAAACTGCTACATGAAGCATTTTATGGAGGACAATAAAAATGATCTGAACCATGAAATTAAAACTTTTAGGTTCAAGGTTCAAATCCCATAACAATCAAGTTGTCCTTGTTGAGCACTTGAGCAAGGCCCTTAACCCTCAAATGCTCAGATGTATAATAAGATAAAAAGATCTAAGTCACTCTGGATAAGGGCATCTGCAAAATGTTATATGAAGCACTGTATCATTTTTTTTAACTATAAAAACTTACTGTCAATGATTTTTAGTAACTATAATAAGTAATCCTGATATTTCTTTTCATTCTCAAAGTCCTGGGTCAGTCAAATTTGGAAGGCATTGTGGGTTTCAGACAGACTGGAAATCACATTCACACTCCCATTTACATCAGTAGAGCTGCTGTTAAATGTGTGTGAACCCAGCTTTAAATTCCACATCTCTGAGGAACTTAACTAATCCCGGAACACCTTTCTGATTAAAACGGCACAACATCACCTCTATTTTCTGAGAACACTGAAAAGGGCCCAAGTGTGTTCAAAACTACTTGTGAAATTTTACAGCTGTACCACTGAGATCATATTCACCAACTGCATCTCAGTGTGGTACGGCATCTGCACTAACAGACTTAAAGCTGGAAGCTTTAAAGGGTGCTGGAAACCACCCAATGTAACATCCGCACTCAGGTACCCATCATGAAGGATATTTACAGAAGAATGCTGTTTACACTAAACATGGTCTATTTATACTCATACCATCAGGTAGATGCCACAGGTGGCTCAGTGCCCACATGAACATACTGAAAAATAGCCTTTTCCCTCTGTCTGTTTCCTTATTGAATAGATTATCATGACTCAATAACCATTGCTCTGCCTGTTTTACTTATCCTGCACTGCTTATTCACTATGCATCATTGCACTGTGCATAACTTGGTAATGGTGTCTCTGTACAATTGTATATTTCATCCATATCTACTCTGTATGTGATCAAGTGATCATCCTTATCTACTCTTAATACACTGATTGCTATTCAGTACTGTCCATTTTAGCTTTAATTTTACTTACATTGCACTGCTTATACATTATTCATTTTGATCTACCCATAAATCATTGCTCTCTACGCTATCTTATATTTAATCAGTATTTACTCTGTATATACTTTATTATATAAACATGACTATTTGGGCATATGCGTATTTTGTTCATGATGTTATATGCTTAACATGGGTTTACCACTGCGTTATCACTGTTTGTACATATATTTGTCACCCATGTCATATTTATTTATAATACTTCTTTCTATTTATAATACTATTTATAATACTGCAACTTCTGTAATACATTCATACCTCGGTATATATGACCTCCATAGTCTTATATACTGACTGTGCCACTCTTTTACAATTTGAGTTCTGGAATATGGCCATGCCAACCGGGAAGAAAAATTCCATTGATGCTATAACCTGGTCATTCAGGTCATTAGCTAACTTCATGTTATTGCCACATAACATTGTTGAGCCTAGGCCTGGACAACTGAAGCAACCCTAGATCATATCTCTGCTTCCAGAGACTTGTACATGTGGCCATGATGGGTGCATTGCTTCATGAACTTCCCGTTTAACCCTTTAACACATCACTCTTCAACAGGATCAATCTGAACTCATCAGACACCTTGAATTGTTACATTGCTCCAAAGTTCAGGCTTTATGTTCCCTAATAAATTCAAACCATTTTGTCTTAGCATTGTTTTGTACACAGCTGTTTAGTCCCAATCCTGTGAGTTCTCATCACATTCTGTGTGTATAGAAATGCTTTTCCTTTACTAATAAACATATTGGATCGATTTTTACCCTGCATCTTAACCAAGTGTTCTCCATTCATGATTTTTTTTTTCTGACCACATTTTTTTTCAAAAGGTTGACACTTCAGCCCTATCCTGGAATTATTTCAAATCTCTTTAGTTGTCTTCTTTGTGTAGTGCAGCACAATTATTTGAACCTTTTGAAATAGCTTTTTTTGGCCAGGCCGTATATCTCCACTGTTACTTGTAAATATACACTGTTACTTGTTGTAAATTATGCACTTCTTCTTAGATGTTTACTGTATTTAATTGGATTGGAATTGGATGTACTTTTCACAATGACAAAGTTGAATTTATTGTAATCTAATCTAATCTAATCTAATCTCTTGAGCAGATATTAGAGATATTTAGCCATCTTGTGGTTTTTTGTGAGTTTTTTTCCGATGTGGTGTTGTTATGAGCTTAAAAACTAATTAATTGCATAGTGATTAAGAAATTTGCTTGTCAAATAAATTGGAAACCAGCAAATAGAAAATGCCACTCTGGTCACTTGAAACAAAAATGTAAATTATTTGGCTGCAGTGATCAACACTGAGGAAAAGGGTATCAAAGCAAATTACCTCTCATGGCAATAAAAAGTGAAGAATAAAAAATAAAAATCATCCCAAACAAAGTGCATGGCAACATGAAATCTGTTGAGGTGAGGTTTTAACCTAGGTGTAAACATCAGCTTCAATTCTACATCAGTTATATTTTCTATGTAAGCTGTACTGGATGTGCTCTTTTGTATAATTTAACAACTATACAGTATAAATTCAACTAGTCTGATTTGATTAAACCTCCTATAAAATGATATTTCGATTTCATCATTAATTGAGACCAAAGGACATTTTATCCATACTTCAGGCTTGTAGCTAAATTGTTAGCTAACTAACACCAACTCTAATGACCTAAACTAATATTACATTACATCACATGTCAAATTATATCAATTAATACCAGTGTCCTTCAAGTAGGTCCCCCCTTCCTCATTTTAGCTCAGACACACTAACTCAAGCTACAAACAAGTCAGGGATTCATTATGGGTATTTTCTAAGGTGTTAAGGACATCATGTCTACACCAGAATCGCCATATAACTACAATACCCATAACATAGAATAGCCTACAAACATGGCTACTAAGGATTAAAAGCCTCCACCTTAACACTGATTACTGATTGTGCACACCTGTCACCCATTTCACATGCCTTCAAACGTGCTGTATAAAAGCACACTCACAACACAGTTATGTTAAGTAGTAAATCTTTTGTGTCTTTGTTGCCAGCTGTTTGTTGGTCATCACATGACCATTACTTTTTTAAGTTTTTGTTTTCCCCTTCACCTGGCATACGGAAGTTCCTGAAGTAGAATTTTTTTGGAAACCCTTTATTATGAGAGTATAAATAAAAGGAAGAGATTTTAATATGTATAAAAAGTTGCTGTGAAGTTTGTATCATAGCCTAGTTAAGAAGTTTTTGTACTAGAGAAAACTCAAAAATAACCAACACTCACTAGGAGGGATTGTTGATGTTTTCTGTATTTTTTATACTTCAAATGTAATTACATCAGAGCGTAGGGCATGATTCAAACTTCTGCTTGAACACTTTGAGTGTTCTTATTCTCCCATGCATGTTTTAGCTTGTGTGTCTGACCATTCTGAGGGAAAAAACTTTACACAATAACAAGATACATAAATGACCAGACACTGTAATCCCTACTGATTACTTTAAGGCTGTACCCATATTTTTATATAAAATTTTACATACACAGCACAAAAGGAGCAAATAATCTCTGCATGTGCTAGTCCTGATACACAAAGTAATGTTCATTTCCACTAGATTTTGGAGCATGGCTAGAAGAATACATAATGGTAAGGTGTCCAGGTTTTTGCAAGGTTTTAACTCACATTTGTGTATTTACAATATAGGACAGTATATATTTTTTATATAACTTTTTACTGTACAGACTAAAAAAAATAAAAATAAATAAATAAATAAATAAATTCCAATGCACCGAATGCATGCCCTTCATTTTCCTTTATGCCTTGGTAATGTATGAGCTATCAGTTGTCTAAAAAGATTATACATTTGGTCAACTTTCAAATTGATCATCACTGGTCATCACTTTACAATGCCTCCCTGTTACAAAATTAACTGCTCATGAACCAAATAATCATAATGATAAATAGCACAAGCCTTTTAAACGTTACAGTATCCCTCAACATATTAACATCCTATATATGGCTCTATTTCCATGCCAACATTAATTTAATAATAATTTTATAATTAATTATTTAATAATAATTTTTGTACCACAAGTTTATATTTTAAAAATGCATACATTTATAGCTGCACCAGAATGAAAATAATAATAATTTGTGACAAATAATAGCTCGGTTGTATCTATATTCCAAAATATGCAGTAGGATGGTTTGGGCTTTATGCTTAATGAAAATTCATCCAAACTCTTGAAAAGAAACATTACTTTGTGTTGATTACTAGCATACAGTATTTTGTAGGTACATTATAATGTGTTGTTATCTTACCAATTGCTGCGCTGCACACACTCACTTGTAAAACAAAAGGGAAGGAATTGATATGACTGCGTATTACACCAGTATGCTTAATTGCACCACTTAGTAAAGTTTTTACTCAATCTCGATCCCTTTTTTAAATATGCACTGAGATAGTATTCAGCCACCTCTCATTTCTTCATGTTAAATTAATTAAAATTATGTAGATTAACTAAAAAAATGGGAACAAATATTTCCGAACAGGCTGCAAAGTGCCTAAAGATACAATTTAAAAATGGTTGTTTATGTAAAAACGTCATCAGCAATCTCATTTCCCCTCTTTTCTGTTCCAACTACTCAGCATTCAGCATCACCAGTCTGATCATCTGTCATCATCTTAACCCATTTCTCACTGGTTCATGCCTTAAGTTAGATATGCTTAAACGATTCATAGGTCACTGTGTGGCTTAACAACACAAATATTCCTCTGAAAACTGGTCATGTACAGGGACTGGACAGAAAATGGGAGACAAAAATGTCCTTCAGGAAGTCTGGAGAACTATTCTTCAAGACTACATAAAAATATATTTTTAAAAATGTGGCTCTTTGGAAGTAAAATATGAACAAATGTGAGGTGTCTGAAGACTTTTGTTCAATACTGTATAAGTTGCATCCCATCAGCAATATGTGATTAAAAATAGTGAAAAACAAAAAAGCAACTGTGAAGGTATTATAATATCTAAAATGTAGGGAGTCTCTTTATTATATTATTCCTTGATGAGATGGACTCCTATCCATCGCAGTGAGCAGCTTAGCGAGCGCCTCAGTGGACAAAAGTAGGTGTAGTGGAGCTGCTGGAATTCAGGTGTCTCGCGGATGTCTCTCAGAAAAGGCACGTCAAGTTTAGATTCTGTTAAAGCGATGAGAAGCAGGAGGAGGGCCAGGAGCAGAGCAAGCGTGACTAAGACCAGCCGTGCCAGCATGGAAATCAGCTTGCCAGCCTTGTGTGATTCCATAACACTAGCATGTACTTTGTTTTTTTCCAGTTGAGATGCCCTCCCACTAGATTTCTGGCTTAAACTGTGGGCCAGTGGGTCTCCTGTTGGGGGAACTGATTCTGGATCCCTCACCTCCTGGTCATGTGTGCTCTTTAATTCTAGTGTGGGTAACTCATCACAGGCGGGCTTATTGGATCCTTCTGAAAAATCTGCCTCCCCATTTTTACCCTCTGTACTAGAGATGGAGTGCTCAGGCACGGAGAGACTGGTAACTCCTAAAAAATCTGGAAGCATAAAGGAATAAATAATAGATTTAAGGGTTTATCATTCTAATTTTATACTAAGTATAATAACTTTGTTTATAGTGCTAATAAACATACACATTACTTTACCATATGAATTCCTGTGACCCTGCTCATTCATGAAATCATCCAATTTGCCAATCATCTGGCAGCAGCACAATGTATACAATCATGCAAATACAGATCAACAGTTGAAATAATGTTCATATCAAACAGAATAGCACAATGTGCTCTTAGTTTTGTTTACAACATTGGTATATTAAGTGTTTTAGAAGCTGATGATTTGCTATACAGTGTCCCCATCAAAAACATCCAGTGAGCATCAGTTCTGTGGGTTTAAACACCTGGTCAATAAGAAACATTAGAGGCAAATGAGTTGATTGGCTCAAGCTAGAACCACTATGGTAACTCACATAACCACTCACATTACTCTGTGCTTAATGGTAAGTCATCTCAGAATGCACAATATTCCAAGCCTTGTGGCAAATGGCTGCAACATCAGGACACCACAGTGGGCCACACTCCTGTCAACCAAGAACAGAAGTCCATGCTACCATGGCCACAGGTCCACTGAAACTGGAAAATTAAAGACCAGGTGATGTTCTGATGAACATTCTGATATTTAATCTGAAAATGAACTGAAGTTCTTAAACATGAACTTTTTTGTTGTGCTATAGAGAGTGTGCTGACATATGGTGAGGTTTTCCAGCTGCACTACAACAGGCACTGCAGCGAGTGCTGAATGCAGCAGGGACGCTGCCTTTGCTAAGTGCACAGCATCCTGCACATCACCAGTTTAGTTACTACACTCAGGTAAACGGAACCTGTGGGCAGGTCCATGTGTGTCAGAACCAACAGACTTTTCACAGGCTGTGAGGCTGCTAAATGACGAGTCCTCCCTCCGCCGCCCCTACCCCAATCTATTCTATCACAAATTACTATTATATTAACTGTGAACTGGACTTTGCTTTGATGCAGCACACACAATAGACAGACTTTTCTTGTGGTTCGTTCCCCTCTGCCTTTATATCCTATTTCACATAGCCGTTATGATTACTGGACTGTTGTACTATGGTCACACTTTATTACACGCCAGGAAAGAAGATGCCCTAATAATATCTCGTTGTTATTTATACTCTGTTATTTATAACAATGACAATAAAGTTAAGTGATTGATTGTTTCATTCATTATACACTGTTATGCATTGCACTGCTGCCACATGATTGACCAATCAAATAATTGCTTATTATGAGAAACAAGGTGCCATAGAAAACTTTATAGAGCTGACACATGCACTGATGCTTACTATAGAGGGGCAAAATATGTGGGGAGAATCTTTTACAGTTGATCTAACATATGAGTAGAAACAATAAGTGGTGAATAAGTAATGGTAAAGTAATAAGAATTAAACTGTACTTTTAGAATCAAGAAGATTTTAAATATGAGTAAATAAATGTCATCAAATAAATAAATTTCGGTCATAGATGAATCACTAATTAAATTTTTGGTTTGCAATCATATTCTGTTTTTGCTTGCTTGCTTGATTGATTGATTGATTGATTTTGCTTTTTTTGCTAAACATTTTAATACTGTACAACCCATTAATGGCTTGTATTTTTAATGGTCAATTTTTTTGCTAAACATTTAATACTGTACTACAATCCATTAATGGCTCCATAATTTGTACTTGGCTTGGAAATTTGGAAAGTTGGACAACAGCAGTATGTTTTTATGTAACTGATCATGTGCTGAAAAAGCGGAAGGAAGCAGTGGAAGAAAGGAAAAATGTTCTTCAGATTGAAAAATGAAAATCATCTACCAAAATCTCCAAGAATATTATTTGGGCAGTATAGAAGAGTGACATTCTTATTGTAAAGTTATACAAACCAGATTCCAAAAAAGTTGGGACACTGAACAAATTGTGAATAAAAACAGAATGCAATGATGGGGAAGTTTCTAATTTCAATATTTTATTCAGAATACAACATAGATGACATATCAAATGTTTAAACTGAGAAAATGTATAATTTTAAGG
>JAQMYJ010000004.1:16590511-16610061 GCA_030014305.1 Clarias laeviceps
CTTAGTTGCATTGTAATATTTTCATAACTGGAACTATAGCCAAAATTTGTGTATGTAGACGTATTGGGGGTCTTTTTGTTGAAAACGCAACATTTTAATTTATTTCTGATCAAAAGAACGAAATCAACGAAATGACTCAAAAAAGATTCGTTCATTTTGATGAACGAGATTCAAAGAACCGAGTCACTAAAATGATTCGAACTTCCCATTACTAGAAAAAATGTGTTTAGATGATAATGAGATTGTGAGATTGTCCCTGATGAGCAAGCCGAGGGCGACGAATGAATTATCATTCAATATGGTGGACAAGGAGTTTGCTGGAGCTTCAGTGGGAGTTGGGGAAGGAAGAAAAATGTCTGCAATAATATTATTAACAATAGTGGTGGATTCAGATAATGTTCAAGAAATGATTGATTGCATGTTTGTAATTTCGCATGGAAATCTTGGTGTCTTCCAAGGTAAAAATGGTTAGGGTTAGGGTCACTTTGAATAAGGGTGTCTGCCAAATGCTGAAATCTTTAAACAACGACTTAAGACATATCTGTTTCTTCAATACTTCGGTTAATCCCAGGAAATAATAATAAAATGAAACCCGTGCCAACAGTGTTTGACTGATGGTACATAGTTTGTGTTAGTTGCTCTAGATAAGAGCGTCTGACAAATGCCTAAATGTAAATTTTAACATTTCACTTTGATGTTTGGTATTGATTGTCTGTTGTTTACATATGTCTTCTTTCTCCTAAAGGTAAATCATAGGATAATATGTAATGTACAGTATTGCTTAATAGCTAAGTACATTTAAACTACTAAGTGACTGAATCCCCAACAGAAATTGGGTAAGTTAACAAGCCAGCTAACATTTCCTTTCTTTATATGCTGTTGATAATAGGGTATTGGTGGCGTTAGTGGTAGGTTTCCCATCTGCCCTGCTGAAGGCCCAATTTCCACCCAATGCCCATACCCCAGCCATTGGTACCATTCCCAAGCCTGGATAAAATGGGAGGGTTGTGTTAGTCAAACATCTGGCAAGTTGTGTGTGAATTGGATGGTTGTGATGTATCCGCTGTGGCAATACCTCAACAGAAACAGCCTAAAGACTAACAAACAGCATACAGTATATGTTGATAATGTAGGTAGTATTCACTTCAGCATAGCTCACTTGTGTAGTTAACGTATTTGTTAGTTAAGTAGTTAAGTAATTTTGTAAAGCAAATAGACTTGTATACTCATACTTGAATTAATGTCTTGATCACTACTTTTCCTTATATGAATGATTTGTATAGCAGCAACACTTTAATTAAAGTCTGTGTGTTTTGTACTCTTTTCACCACTTGCAGGCAGCAGAGAGCGAGTCACAACTTAAAAGTAATGTGCTGTATTCTAGTGACAAGTGAAGCATAAATTACTTAATCTTCAGCTCTGTCATTTCACATGGAACGCAATAGCAGACACAGAAAGTGTCTTGTTAGGCTTTATCCTTGCCTTCATTTTTCTTTCTAGAATTCCAAGAATGATATAGAATTTCTCTTTTTGATGATCAGGGTTATCTGAGGAGACTAGGATATTGTCCAGGCCTGTGACAAGACTTTCTTTGTTAATCAAGAGTTGCATTATCTCATGCTGGAAGAACTCTCAAGGATTCTCAAACTGAAAATAAGTTTGTTATTGTAGTAGCATTTACACAGGGACAGAGAAATAAATCCAGGGCAGGACACAAACCCACCAATAATAATAATTATTATGATTATTTGTACAATATACAATATTTTAACAATGGTCATTGCTCGAAAGCAGCATTGCAGCAGTATAGGAATTACAGAATTAAATTACAAAAACATAAGGAAAAAGATATAAATTATAATTAACATTTTGACCCTGATGAGCAAGCCAGGGGCGATGGTGTCAAGGAAAAACTCCTAGGATGACAATAAGAAGAAACCATGAGAGGAACCAGACTCAACAGAGAACCCATCCTCATTTGGGTGAAACAGATAGTATGAACATAAATCAGTCTGTGCTATATCTGTGTGCTATGAGGCTGAAAGTTTAATTTAACAGGAAAGATGTTTACGTTAATATAAATACTATAGTATTTTTACCCTTGCTGTATTAAAATATCTATGGTAGACTATAATAATAAAAAAAATTAATAATGATAATAATAATAAAAACTACAATTAACTAAAGCTTCTAGTCAATTACAATAGTAAGTGTTACAGTTTGGACTTAATTACTATAAAGAATACTACAGATTACTACATTTTGTAGTGAATTACTATAGTAAATACAAAAGTTTACTATAGTTTGTATCAATTACTGTAGGAAATACTACAAATTACTTCAATGTGTACTCATTTTTTATAATAAATACTGCACTTTCCTATAGCATATTATAGAAAACAAAAGTATGCTACAGTGAAGTATAGATTTTTTCCTGTGGATGGCCTTCTTCTCCACTCCACTATGCAATAATCATTGCTTGGAACCCTGGTCGCCCCATCCACCAAATTCTTAAATGCAAAACAAAGCACATAAATTGCTACCATAGATAGTGTAGTAGTCTTACCTTCTAAGTCTGGCTTCTTTCTTGACTTTTACTAAGCACTCTCAACATGGCTTGAGATTTAATTGAAAGATATCAGTTCAGAGTTATGTTTTAGTGTGACCCATAGGGCTAATAGTCTCCAGCTTGTTTTTATCCATATTTTTTTTTCCAAAGCAATTATAGTTACAGTACAGTTAACTGACCACAAATTGATCATAGACATCAATAACATTTCCAAATTGATTTCAGATTCTGTGACCATACATTTGTTGGTTTGTGCTCTATTGGCCATGGATTAACTCACTTAACTCCCTATAGCAATATGCAATATAAATACAAAAGAAATGTTAGCATGAATCTGTATGTCTTGTGTTAATTTCTAATAATGAAAATAAATTTGTACCACCAACACAAAGTCTTGGGCTATGTTCTGGGAGTTGAGGGTTATATATTATATATAATAATTATATATAGTATATATAGGATATATATTTTACTTGGTACCAACACATATTCCCATTTGCAAGTATGTATCATTTACTGGTAACATGTGCAGTGTTCCTTATTGTCCACTTAGTGTCAGCAGATCCTTTAAAACTTTCCTTCTGCAGTGACTAAAATGTGACGCAGTAAGTCACCAGGAAACTGAGTCGGAGTTTCTATTGCTGTCATTGTTAGAACAAAGCAGTTGTATGTACCTAAAAATGTGTCAGTGTTCACTTGGTGGTGATGATGTAATATGTATAGGATATGAGTGTCTATGCAACATATTGTCATAAGCTGCAGGTCAGAAGTTTAAATTCAAATGTTCAAATGAGTCAGTGTGTTGTTATCATAATAGAAATACAATTAAACAGTAATACAAGTTTGCTGTACAATACAATAGTTTGACATTTTAGTTTGTCGACTTGTAATGTCCTGAACTAGATTTGTTTGTGTACAAAATTGAATGTTGTTTAATAGTTAGCTCAGCTATATTTAAAGATTTTGTTAAAGTTCTGCTTGATTTTTAAATGTAAGAAATGTCATAGTTTCAGTAACAGTACTAACATTGTAAAAGATACATGGTGTCCAAAAACTAGCAAGAATTTTCCTTTACTCACCCATTCATTCTCTTTAATGCTTATTCTGTACAGGGACGAGGGGGACCTGGAGCCTATCCTAGAGAACACTAGGTGGGGTACACCCTTAACAGGGAGCCAATCCATCCCAGGACACACAAGCATGCACACACTCCCTTACATACTATGGGCAGTTTGGAAACTCCAATTAGCCTGTCGCGCATGGACGATGGGAGGAAACAGGAGTACCAGGAGGAAACCCACCAAGCACGAGGAGAACAGGCCAACTCCATGCACACAGACCCGAGGTGGGAATCGACCCCTCGAACCTTGAGGTGTGAGCTCACAGTGCTAAGTGCTACGTCATCATGAAGCAATTTACCTAAATCCTACTCCTTCCCACCAAAAACAGTTTGTTGTCAGGGGGGCTTGGTGTCAAGACCCCCACTTTCTAGTATCGACTGCTTTGTGGTGTAAGTTCCTCCCACTTGTTGGTATTCACGGCCTGGCGAAAAGAAAGGACATTCTATGATTTTATTCAGTTACCTTTAGCTTTGATTATAGCCCACAGTGTGGTGGCCAGTTCATATGTAAAAATGATTCCATCAGGGAAGAAAAACTCCATTGTTGTGATACCCTGGTCAATTAGTACATTCGGGTCTTCAGTTGACTTAATTTTATTGCCAGTTGAGCCTGGACATGTCCAAATATAGCAACCCCAGATCATAACATAACAGCCTCCAGAGGCTTGTACAGTGGCCACTATGCATGATGGGTGCATCACTTCATGAGCTTCCCGTCTTACCCTGACACACCCATCGCTTTGGTATAGTGTCAATGTGAAATCTTCAAAACACATGACATTTATTCTCTGCAGCAAATTCAAGTGGGGGAAAAAAAGGACAAGTTACTTTCCCTATTAAACATAGCTATGGGTTTTAAGATTTTTTTAACTATGTTACTTGAAGTGTTTAAATGATCTCCATTCATATTTTTTTCTAACAATTTTTTTTTTCCATTTTTTGTTGCTTCAGCACTATCCTTTAAGGTTTTGATAATGTGTTGAAGGTTTCTTAACCCATTTCAATCTCCTTAGTTGTTTTCTTTGCTTGATGCAGGCCAATGATTTGACCCTTCTGAAATGGCAACTTATACAGAGTGGATTGGACATGCTTGCTGCAATTTTGACAGATGCCAACGCTATTGTGAAGCGCGTTAAAGCTGTAGTAAAACAATACCAATAAACTGAAAGAGCAGCTGAGATTGAGGCTGATTGAGTTTTTTTTATTATTATTCCATTAAATGTGAACCAATCCCAGAGCACAAATGCAGGTCTTACTCACCATACTGTATCATAAAGTTTTCCATCTAATAATGGGATTTTCAGCCGCCCTTCTTAAAGCTGATGTTTTTTCTGAAACAGGCTTCTGTAGAATATTACAAATAATCACACAGAGGGTGAGTAATAAAAATTTATTATTTAAAAAGGATATTTAAAGAGGACAAAGCAATGAAAAGAACAAACAGACAGCTTCAAAGGACTGTGTGCTGAAATGGAACCTTTTCTCATATGCATGTTCTCACCCAATCTGCATGTGTTCCTGAAAATGTGTTCTTGTCCGGAAATCTGAAATGTGATGGAAAGATTTGCATTGTACAAAATGACTAGTGACAGCTTTTGACAGTGTCCTTTTCACTAGTGACCAAAATGTACAAATTTTACTCGTTTGCAAAATGTAAGGTTTTTCTCACATAAATAACTGTTGTTAAAATAGTAGCAATGAATAACCTGATATTGCAATGCTTTTGATTTTGAAAGCGATACATTAGCTGTAGATCCATTTACAGTGAATGTAGCACTATCTAACATGTCGGCATTGCTTGAACACCAGCACTAATGCAATAAGCTGGGTATGTCCTACCTACTCTATAAAAATGTTTATAGTGTCTGCCCATTTGCTGCTATTTAAATCGCTCCTATTTGCTTAACTCTGATCTGCAGATATACATACTGTACTTGGAGTTCTGTAATATCAGGTGATGCTCTCTGAAAGCCCCAAGAGTACCCGGAGGAAACCAATCTCACGTTAGTAAAAACTTGGACAGAGTTTGTTTTTATTAAGTGTTGCCAGGTGGATACACAAAAACTAGGAAGTGGGGCTTATGAAGAGAAGTTTGAAAATGCGGTACACTATCCAAAACTTTAAATGGCAAAACTGACCATGTAGCACTGATTCATTATTTTAAAAAATGCATGCTTGTACTGTATATATTAAAAATATTAAAGAATTTAAGATATTCAAGTGAGCAATTTGTCTTGTAGATGGTTGTGTATATTGCACATGAGTGGAAACTTGGCTGTGCTGGGATATGAACTCATTATGCTGCATTTTTTTTTCCAAATAAATACAATACTAAGATTAATTACATCTTTTCCAAATTAATTACATTAATAAGATGAGTTTTATTAAACGAAGCTACAAAGATAAATGAACCATCAAGCAAACTTAAGAACTCACTGTGTATCTTATGACCAGTGCAATGTTGTGCTGTTTCTTTTGCAGTAAACATGACAAAGCTGAGAAACTGACAAATATGGCTAGCATAATACAATACTTTTAAATTAGCATCCGGAATACCTAAACATGTTAACATCCTAAAACAAAACTTTTTGTATATAAATAATTACATTCCCCTCAGTGATCTAATCCTCTTATGTGTAAGTGACTGGGTTACAGAAACAACTGTGACGTAGGAATTGTACTGGAAATGCTGCATGATCCTTAGTGAGTGTGTGTGACAGAATTAAGGTCTAGCTGACACGGCAGTGAATACATAAGAAAGGACAGTGTGACCACTGAAAGATGGATGGGTGCTAAAATATACATGTATATGTAATATACATACAGTATATCACTAATGTTAATAAAATGATTGACCTGTAGCAGAAACAAGCCTTAAGGTGATTTTGTAATTCATCAGAATGTGCACTGAAGGTGGAAACTCCAGTATTGAGTACATGTACACATTATGAAATGAGGTATTGTGGGAACAGTACAGAGAGTAATGAGTACACTTGGTTTCTTACCAGTTCAATGAATAGTTAATGGCTCTGGCTTCCTAAAAGGTTTCAACTGGGATCATTTTGTGACAGTAAAACCCTCTGCTTTAAAGTTTTTACAACGAAAATTTCAAACAAACAAGGTAGATAAGGATACGAGCCGAAGAAATCAAAGCAACTTAAACGTTTATATTTAGCTTGATATATATATATAATTTATGTTGCTGAAACACTCTTACTTATTCACTTTCAGGAACCCTATCATCCTGGTCAAGGTAATGGTAGAGCTGAAGCCATATCCCAGGGTCATTGGGCATAAGTCAGGAATGCACCCAGGATGGTATGCTATTCCACTGAAGTGCATCATACACAAACACATTCATACCCAGAGGGAAATTTATCACATTTTTGATGGCAAAACAAACTGACTAATCCCAAACGAACACATAGAGAAAACATGCCAAGAAGCTCCACACAGACAGTAACCTGAGCTCAAGATCAAAGCAATGACCCTGGAGCTGTCAGGAGGCAAGGCTACCCACTGTGCCACATTTGCTAAAAGAAACATTAAACATTCTTTAGAACCTTAAAACTTAGCCCAGTGGGCATGCCGACTAGACTTAATAACTGAAATTGTTGGGGCGATTTTAGTATGAGAACTTTGGGAAGTTAGTCCAGAAGGTGTTTGGGGTTTTAAGGTTTTTAGGGTGTTAAAACTTTAAGCATCCTAAAGTTGTTCCTTCTACACAATAGTTTCCCAGTGTTGAATTAACACCTTTTGCTTAAAGTGTTAAATTAACACTGAGGATTTTACTGTGTGGGACTGTAGTCCTAAAGAAAATCCTGCAGTCCTACTTGTGCCCAACTGGGAGTCTGGAGTTCTTCTTTTGGTGATGAAACTCAAATCTATTCTTTAGAATCTTAAAACTTTTGAACATGTCAAAGTAGTAAGCTCCTAATACAGTAATTCAGACATTTGGATTAGCCTGCTTATAAGATATCAGAGATATCCTCAGAATTAAGAATATTGGACTTTAAGAAGAAAAAAAAAAGTTTTTGGATGACTATTGTTCAAACTGTTTGTTTAGTTAACCTTGGGATATTTTTTGAAATTGAAACTACCACTGTCAAAGTCTACATAGAAATTTAAAGAGTTCCCCTACAAGGAGAAACCAAAACCAAAGGGGAAAATGGAAACTACTTCTATAACCCTGAAATTCAACATAAAATTGATCCAAAGGGTGTAACTTTATCAGAGAAATTGAAACTTTTTATACCTAAAATGTTTGTCATAGAAATATGAGCTTTAACTTAGGTTTCAATCATATGAAACAATTATTATTAAAACCACATGCTTTTTATTGCTTTACTATAAGTTTCTATGCTTAAACAAGTGTTTTAAATATAGAAATAAATTATTATTAGAACTTAAAACTTTAACATTAAGTCATAGTCAGATAGATCCATACTCGAACTCTATAATTCAGAACACTGACCCATCGTGTAACATCTGTGCTTCTGTATCCTATCTGTTGATATATTTGGTGTTTTAAATTAAATTTTCACTAAAGTAAAAATCTGTTTGGCCTTAGACCTGATGTTCAGGTGACAACACATACTTTACTAATGCAAATGGACTGAATTCTCATTTAAGAAATTCTATATTACTCTAATTTTCTGTTTCTCCCCTTTGTTAATCCAGGGATGATGCCACAGTTGTTAAAGTTGTAATTTACTCTATGTAATGTGTTTTTAATATAGACTTGCAAGTTACATTTGTGTCCCAGGAGATTCGCTCTGATAATTTTCCTTTGTATTTTTGTCCTTCCTCCACGGTCCTTGTCATTATGTGCCTTGGAAAGTTTTCTGAGGTCTGACATTTGAATACACATTTACATATCAATGTGTATTTTTCCCCATGATGTAGGATGTTTTACCTTAAATACATGCATGTTTGTTTTCTTGTTCATGTCTCTGAGGGTGAAACTACACAGTTCTTCATTATAAGTTTTGGGGATTTTCAGGATATAGTTATAGTATGGTATATGTATGTTATTACCTAAGAAGAATTTAAGCTTTACCTCAGTAAACACACTAAAATGATCTATCTTTCCCTTTCCTTTTTCATAGCATGAAGGATGTAACTTTATATATAAAGCATGTTACACTGTCAGAAATATTTTGCTGGAACAGGGTAATTTGCACACATTTTTCAGGTTTTTCTACATTTTCAGGACATCTTGGTCCTGACAACACACACATAAACACATAGTGAAGGTTCCTGTCTGCTTCTCAAGTGTGGTGACATATAAAAAAATTCCGTTGAATCACGTGATGTGCCTGAAAGTTTTTGAGAGAACAAGCCTGGAAAGTCTGGAAAGTTTGGTACTATAGTGCATCTCAGGTCATTCTGGGTTAAGGCTGGCACTTGTGTTTTAGTTA
Organism: Clarias laeviceps; assembly: GCA_030014305.1. Lineage (NCBI taxonomy): Eukaryota > Metazoa > Chordata > Actinopteri > Siluriformes > Clariidae > Clarias > Clarias laeviceps. Next base: position 16,599,621 of record JAQMYJ010000004.1, read on the forward strand.
GTAGTTAAAGAGAATAATGCAGGAACATTTCTTAATTTGTTCAGTCCTCTAAAACCCGAACCAAGATCGCATCAAACTTCATACAAAGTAAACAAAATGGGTGGTATTATACTTTATAAGACTACCTGACTTTCTGCACGTTTGCTTTCTGACATGTCCTTTTTAAGACATCTTGAGGAAGTGAAATTTCATTCTTGCACTATTTGGCGTCACTGTTAAGCAATATCCTAATCTCTTAATTTATGATGTGGGTTTTCTATTTGTGTAATATGTTTTCAAGACTTTTCCTTTAATATGCGGTATATACAATATAAGAATACTTATCTTAACATGAACAGAAAATGGTTAATTTTACAGCATTTTGGAGCTCATGCCTATTTCCATCCTTTCCACAGAGCCTACTCTCAGTATGTGAGAGGAATCACGTCCACCTGAGTCTCTTCTCTCCTCCTCTTCTACCCTCCTCTTTTCCTCTCTTCCCCTTCCTTCCAGCTGCAAACTCTCTCACATACCCAGTGCATGCTCCACCCCCAAAACCAACATTACTCACTGACTCTGAGTAGATGTGTTGGCAGTCTACTGTTGGCATACGCACACAGCTGAGGATGAACAGCACTCAGGACTGCTCGCATTTCACGACGAAGTAAAAAGTCAAACAATGAGTTAATATGCATTTTATTTTAGTGCCTGTGCAAGATAAAGATAGACCTAGAACTGTGTATTAAATATAATTTTACATTACCTGAAGCGTTCGTGTTCTGACTTGTCAGTTTCCTTTAGTTAAACTACTTTTAACTGTCGAGTTTGTTCCCCCTTGGCTAGATTATAATTACCACAAATTCTACCACAAGACAGTCATTTACTTTTCTGTCACTAATATGATAGTATTGGCTTAGCATCAGGGACATGCAATATATTAGAAAACTAACTGGAAGGGATGGGGAATGAGATTGGCAGGGAAAGTGCAGAGAGTGGCGTACGTGATCTCTGGCATGCCACGCCACAGGGATTAATTATTCAGCCATGTGAGAGAAAAAGAGAGATAGAGAGAAGGATTGCAGGAATATGAGGACAACTATAAAATGTAGAGCTTCTGTTGGGGAGTCAGCCAGTTAAATTGTGGCATTAAACTAAATCCCACTCCCTGCCATTAGATTCTATTAGCAAGTGAACACAAGCTGTACTGTGCACTAATCTTGATTCCATGGAAAGCCTTGATTTAGCTTCGCCCATCTTTCCTGTTTTACCATGAAATTAATGCAGAAAATTAAAAGTATTTTTAATTATTATTATTTTTTAATTAAAGCATGACGGGATTTGATAGGAAAACAGTCGTATTACCATCCCAAATATTAAATACATTTATATTATTTTCTAACAATTGCAATTTCAAGCATGACATCATGCTTTTTATTTGGAAACAGTTATGATTTATGTTGTAGACTGTTCATGAAAAGTAGTTTGTTTGTTTGTTTTTTTGTTACTAATATTATAACAAACCATTCATTATTCCTTCACCAGTCTTTCCAATCTTTATGAAAATTAATAACACAAGCTAACATAAAAAAACAGACATGTTGGCAAGTGTAAATTCATGAAGACTCACATATAGGGAAAAAAAACAAACCTAAAGTTACAGCTTTACTTCTGTTACAAAAACCTCAACAATTACACCTTATTTTATTATCTGTTTATGAGGCTTGTTCACTATGCAGTTCCTTCAACCATCCAGTGTACCACAGAAACAGAGAAACCTCTGTCAGATCAGAGTGAAGCATTCAGCAAACTAATATATTAATTTAGATGGGCTGTGATGAAGTCGTAAACACAAGGCTGCATGTAATCACATCATGTGCCGAAATTCAGTACAACACCATGACCGTGAGTGTGATCTTGATTTACTTCAAAAACGTTTATAAACTCAAACTCAATACTGTATATCTGACATTTCTGATGTAATATGGGCAAAGATTTTGTTTATTTCTTCTCAGTCTATGAAATAGTTCCCTTAGCAGCCACAGCCGGATACAGCATTGCATGTCACCATGTCAATGTACAGTCTGACTGACAGCCTGTAATGAGTGTACTGTAGTTACAGCTTCAACTATTGCTGGAAATTCATGATGTGCACTTAAAAAAGTGAAATGATAAAACTAAACACTGAAACGCTCCAGTGATGTTGTACCAAATATCAGCACTCTCTGTAAGGTATTTGTCTAATGAAATTTGTGAACCAGAACTAACTGCTGTACACTTAAGCTTATCTCTGTTCTTTGTTGTACTCTGCTATTTCTCTTTATCTTCTGTGTCTTCCTCTAGCGAGAAGAATGCAGCGTCATTCAAAGGGAAGTGAGCGATTATCTCATTGGTCAACTCTATTGAAAATCCGGCTTTGCGATTCACTTACTCACCCTGTCCTCGAGCGAGGGATAAATCCTTTAATATCCTGACTGGCCCGCTGTCTGGCTGCTGTTCTGGGTCACGCTTTTCACTCCGATAAGAGTCAGCAGAGTTTTATTTTTGTTGGACATTGGCACAGAGTGTGCAGACTCAAATCAAGAATGCATTGGTTGTCAAACGGTCACTTGTAAATCATAGACAGACAGATAAATAATAATCTTCTTTATTTAATCACCTTATTAATATTAGTGTGTAAGAACACTAAACATTATTTATCATCTCTATCTTTCGCTTCCTCTCTCTCTCTCTCTCTCTCTTTAGACTTTATGTCACAAAAGGACATACATGTACAACCGTCCATCTATTCCTGTAGCTCAGGCAAGACACGTACATTCCATGACTCAGGAAAAGCAATGTCTGATAAGTCAGCTTTGCCAGACAGCATTACTTTTTGCCCTCAAATCAGCATGAAGTCTAACTACTACAATGGAGGCTTGTATAATCAGTCACTGCACCCAGACTAGGAGGGGGTGTGATGCACTCAATGACCTGCTCTTCTACAGTACATGGGACTGTGTGTATTTAGCCTCAAGGACTGATGCTTTAAAATATTGATGATGACACTAAGGAGCGTGGGAACATTTGCCGGAGGTAAGAGTGTAATTAGTCAGACTGATAATCTACATAAAGAGCATTATCGGTCTATTTCAAGCAGGCACAACTAAGTGGATCATGTTTAACCACTGGAACAGCCATGTGTACATGTAAGACACTTAATGAAACAAATCAGTTCAGAGGTTTGAGACTTAAACGCAAAGGCACGGATCATGCATTGAAATGCAAAGAGCCTCATCCAAGCTCCTGGAAGCCAAAATATTTTGAAAAGGAATTTTCATCATCCCGTTCCCCAGCCTCCATCGATTGCTTATGAACTGTAAATATGAAAATATGTTTCCCAGATAACAAATTTTGCTTTGCAGAATGTGAATTCAGAGCAGAGCCTGGTCTCACCAGTGGACATGGGAGAAGTCACATCCACACTCCACACTATTAAAACAAAACTGCCACCACTATGCAAATGTTCCATAAAGGTGACTCGGTTTAGAGTCATGTGAGGTCATACGCTAATGTTCTGTCTCCAGCTGCCTTGGCTTTCTTCACAACCACACATACACGGTTCCTTTTAACTGTGTGCCTAATGTTATTCCAACAATAATGACCTAAAATAAACAGCTTTGTTATGTTAGAGGTTAAGACAGATGCTTGCATTTGTCAGAGGAAGCTGTGGTTTCAACACTGCTGCAAAGCCTGCTTCCTGTTTTCTTCCTTTTTTACAAAAAGATAACACTAACCAATGGACAATGTTTTATCCATTTGTAAGATGATTTGGACAAAGTAAGTTGATTTTATATAAAAGGGGCTTTAAAGGTCCAAATATTCAGACGGAAAATTATTGGAATAAAACGTCTGAAACATGTAAGAGATTAAAAAAGCCTTTATTTGCAATTTGCTATGTAATAGTGCAATCCAAACAATCCCAAACTAGATACTGTTGGACAAATTTAGAATATTTTATATTTTGAAAGTTTTCAAGTTTTCAAGAGTTATTTTCTTTTCATTATTATTATTATTATTATTATTATTATTATTATTATTATTATTACAAATGATAATAATATTATAATTTGTAATAATAATAGATTTCTGAAATCTTTAAGGTTCTGGCTTTTAACATGTAAAGTCATAATGTTTAAACTGTATGTTAAAGAAGTGTGGATTACTCCTATTGTGAAAATAATAATAATAATCAATAGATAATAAATAATAATAATAATAATAATAATAATAATTGTAAGGTTTAATCACTTATTTGGTCATTTAAGAGAAACAAATATTGCACAGTATACATTGGTAATTGGTACATATTATGGACGTTTTGCGTTTTTTCTTTTTACTTTATTCATGATATAATAAAATCTGATTGCATTAACAGATTGTATACAGTACAGTAAAGTTTCGATGCATGTCTTAAGTCTGTGTGATTCTGCATATTGGTCATGTCTATTTTATAATGATAAGGAAAAAGAATTAGCCCATGCATTTTTATTATCATTTTTATTATCTCAGGTTTTATGGGGTCCACATCCTGTTTGAGTCAACCCCTATCCTCTTATATGATTTTACATGAATCAAGTCACATTATCTCCAACAAGCAGTTCCACTAAGTTCACTTTTTATTTTTCCGTACTGTGTGCTGCTGTATGAATTGTCACAATTTCCCTCATGTGTCAATATAACTACGTTCACACTCTATACACCCACTGACATAACTTAGTTCATAGAAATAAAAGTATATCCATCAGTGATTAGTTTATATATCTTCAGCTTTATTATTTTGTTGCTGTGGCATCTGACTGCACAAGACGTCCCATAAGTGGTCATCGGACTGACTGGTCGTTGGCCTATTAATATCTTTTTGAGCTCATAATGCCGTGCATGACCTCTGTCACATCCACACAACTCTTCAGACTTGAAACTCACTATTATGTTTTATGATAAGATAATAACTGAGTTGGGCTCAGAACAATTGCCAATGTTGTGACAATGATATCTGTTTTTTTCTTCATTATCTTAGCCTATTGTATTTAACCAAAAAAATATTTTTTTTTATAATTGTATTTAACTAGTGGCTTAACAAGTTCCAAGGTCTAAAAAAAAAACATCCTCTAGAGGATGTAAATAGTTTGCTCATTATTTTATTAGACCAAGTCTTTTCCGGGTTCATATCTGCTTGTTTATTAGTGTAGATATTAAACCCTTACTCATGTCGTATTACTGACTGTTGCATGGCTTTGGTGACCTATGATGAAATTATATTCACGTGATTATGAAGAAAAATGCTTCATGTTGTTTATTACCGGAATAAACAATATACTAACAATGTCCCAGGATTGTGACACTTACTGTATGTGGAACGTGTAAGCTTGTAAAAAATAGATTATTGGCAGTGAAAAAGCATTTTGTTGAAACTCTGAAACAAGTGGCTGGGTTGGCTTGGCTTGAATACAGGGAGCAGATTTCATTCATTCCATTCTTAAGATAATTTGAGTCACACAATGAACAATGTGTGGATATATAGTCAATCTCGGTCTTACTTTTATGGCTTTGCTGGTGGGTAAAGACCTGGGACAAATCTCTGATCATATATTTATCCAAATAAAGCTGCATTAGTGAAATTATTATGCATGGATATTACATTTAGGTCAAGATCTGATCTAAATTTTAAGTGTTTGTTTGGGTAATTAATGTTGTTACCGTATTTGAATAACACTAAAAACTATGAATAGATTAGATAACTATTGTAATTTTGACATTGCAATAGTAGAATATTTCTTCAATCCTATATTTTTTTAACATTTTCTACAAGCCATGATTGTATATTATTCCATCTACAAAGGACTCCTTAAACTTCCCTTTCTCGTGCCCTGTAGATTACCGTGTCTCAGGCCAGGGAGTCACCTTCAGGTAGATAATTTATGGCAGCAACAAAGGATCCGGTACAGGAGCTTTCTCTTGTTTAGAAATTAATTAAGTTTCTGTGAAATCATTATGTTTATCAGCTCAGCTCCGGTATGTTTCAATGAATTTCTCAGCTACACACCCAGGCCACTTCACTGACACACAAATTTCCTAGTATCGTTTCCTTGTTTACCTTTTATTCATTGCCTTTTAAAGATATCCTATGCTGTAATTGACTCATTCAGTATTGCTAGCCTGTTACATCGACTATACTGATGCCAAGTGTCTAGGACTGAGACAAAGGTGGCTTGAACTGCATTTTCTAACATCTTAGATAAGATGAGCATATTAAAGGAATCATAAGTAAGCTGAAGGATGGCGTGTGGGTGAAGGTCAGAATTAATGACAGACACTGTCTAAATAAAGTCTCCCGGTGGGCCCAAGTAACCCAAGAGTGCTGAGTTAATGACAAGTTCTGCTCATTACCATTATGGGAAAACAAGGAAAAGGAAAAAGACAAACCTTTATAGAAACAAATAAAAAATTTGAAAAAAAAAAAAAACAGGCATTCCCATTTCCTTTAGATTATTTATTGGTCCAGGAAATATTTTTTCTTCCTTATTTAACATTTGGTGTTATAAAGAGATAAGGTGAGTGTGGCAATCACAACACAGAGGGCGTTTTGTACTCAATACAAATGCAGGTTTTACTTCAAAAATAAATAGATTAACGGAAAAGATACAGCATTACAAAATACAGTATTCAACTCGAAAGGAAAAAAAAACAAAAATAGTACCTTCTACTACAGTTAGGAGCAATTGCACCTACATTGGGTTATGCTTTACATAACTACCCATTTGAGCCCAGCTAGTGCTCCTGAAAGTGCATTTAAATCTTCACTAAATTCTATAAATAACACTTGCTTTAAAAATATAAAATAGTAAAGCTTGTTTTACCTATGAAATATATTGATCAATCATTGGAATTCAATTGGTAAACATTTGGTTTACATGAACTGCATATTGAAATCAAATAGGACACATTCTCCTAAAGATACACAGCATAACAGTATGATCTTCGATTATTAGTACCGAAAAGCGTTATCGGCCTGAAAGCCGAAGCACTAGGCACTCTATGGAATTTGTTCAGTCATACATCAAGAAAATCACCCTTACTTCACCATAACACACTTAAAAATACCTTGTCAGTACAAATAGATTCCAGTTAGAAACACATAACGGTATATCATACACACACACACACACACACACACACACACACATCACAGAATCATTCCTTCATTGTTAAACATCCATTCAACAGACAAAACTAAATCTAATAATCGATAACAAATTAGCTTTCCCAAAGTCAGCAGCAGTATTCAGGAATTTGTTACAAACATCATCCAGAAATAAAATAAGTAACAAAGTTAGTATTAGTGGCCCTACATGGGGCATAGTGTGCTTTGTGATCACGAACACGAACATACACAGACACAAAAACGCACACACGTCCCACACAGGTGCTTCATTATTGCCCTTTGAGGGTGAAAGACCCCCGGAGTGCACATTTTCTCTCCTCGCCTTTGCAGAAAGTGTCAGATCTCGAAGAGTCCTGCACTGCAACAAGTTTTTGGTTCAATTAATTCCCAACAGAATGAAGTCAAAGCAAATCTTCCACCTCACTGGCAAAGCTGGGCAAAGTCATGCATTTCAGTGATGGCTTCATTTCCTGCAAGAACAAGCAAAAAGTTCCAACTTTGATTAATTAAAGCTTACAAATCTATGAAATTTACATCAAATCACAAAATGACATAAAAGACCAAGATAACCATGAAGTCTTTGTCATAGCACTGATCTTAATCTCTCATTCAGGCTTTATCGAACCCCTAATGCTAATATAGTACTTATAATGCTACAGCACAAAATTGCACGTTCATGCAATTATTCAGCCAGTCATGTGTGTGAAAGCAGCATGATGCATAATCTTAGTCTGCTTTGAGGTTAGAAACTGCTGACAATGTACAACTTGTGAAAGTGAAGTCAAATTTAAGTCTATTCAAATTTATCCACTGATACTATTATAAGCCTACAACAAACCCAAATATACAAATTAGGAATTACAACCATTTTTAGATACATTTTACTAGTTTTATGCTTTTAAATGTGCGTGTATATTCTACAGGCAGATCATTTTGCTTCTTTCTAGAAACGAATATATGGAACACCATGCTCATACCATGAGGTTGCAATAGTAAACAACCTCTCATGCTTTTATGTGACCTAATATTTTAAGCATCCAGCAAGCACAGGAATAATAGTAGACAGCTTTTCTAATCAATTCCAGAGGCACTAATATTACCTCTGAAACAGCAACACAGTCAAGACGGTCAGGTAATGGAATGCGGAGCGTCTTTAGGCATGCAAAACAGAGACAGGACAGACAAAGTATGTATTATAAAAGGGTTTAAAAGAAGAGCAAGCAATAAGCTGATAGCAGGAAGAAGCACAGCGAGCCCACTCATATGCACACACATTTACAGAGTTACGTAATGTCGTGCTTTCATGCCTGATGATGGTGAAATTCCAGTTTAAGGGGTGATGTAATTGCTCACATAAAGTCTTAGGAGGAGTTACTTGAGTAGAGGTGAAATATAATAGAATTTCACTTCAAAGCATATTGTTAAGTTATATTATTCACACTTGTATTAAGGTTTAATCTGGCATTTCTCCATCACCCCAACATGAAACGTTAGTAATACTCTTATGGAACATTAATAAAGACTGAATGGCACCATTTATTTCAGCTTAATGAAAAAAAAATATTAATAATAAAACTTTTCAAGCCTTGTGAGCTGGTCTACGAGTTCTAAATAAATAAGCAACAGAAAGACTGATGCCATTGATACTTACAGACAAGAAAGGCCAAGCCAATGCTGTAGTGTTAATAAAGGAGAAAAAGTGAAGAAATGGGGAAGAATGTAACTGAATTATTAGAGCACAAGCTGTTAGTAGCAGACGAGTGATAGGAGCATGGCAGTCTGGGAAACCTGATGTGAATGAATACTAAAATACTATTTAAAAAAAATAACTGATGTTTTCACCAAAACTGATGTTTTATGCCTAAGGATGTTACATTATATAATGGAAAATTTCAGCATGTGAATGGTTTTTCCAGGCTGCCACACCTATGCAAACACATCAACACAAAGATACAGACACACATACAAACACACGCACAGAGGGTTTGTCATCATACCTGTGTGGAGAGTGCAAGAGAACTGTTCGCGCTGGCACAGAAGCTCATCTGTGCCGGGGTGAGTTCGGGAATGGCGGCATCGTCCAGGTTATCGATGCGAAGCTTCTTAGTGGGTTCGTGGCTCGTGAGAGGAGTGATGCTGTTCCTCCTAATCAGAGTGCCTTGACTTCTCTTCATCTCCTAGACAGATAAAAGGGGGGGGGGGAGACTCAGGCTTGAAGCTTAAGGTCTAATGTGATGTGTTTTATGCTATTTCAGTGTGTGTGTCGTGTTTTTACCTCGGGTCTGTCCCGGTGTGTGTTTACTGCGTCAATGTTTAACGAGACAGACTCCACTTTACATCCTGGAAAAGATTAGGAAAACAATACAAGTTAGTTAACAAGCTGCATATCCCTTGTTTTCTGGCCTACAAGACACTAGTTGTTTTCACCCTCTGATTGTATGTACATGTACATTTTTTGAGGTCATCAGAAGCTGAACTGCTTTTAGCTTGGGCGTATGATTAAACTAATGTTTTTCTGCAAACATCTCTGTGGAGCATCTTATATTCTAGGGTGCCCTTAAAAAAATTTCAATATAATCACGTTTAAATAATTGCATATAAATATAATGAAAAAATCTTACCATAGGCCACCGGAGTCAGCTTCAATACGGTGTGCAGGGGACACTTTAGGTACGCCATCTCATCTACAGACAGAAAAAGCAGGATCAGTCACATGATCCTTCAAAAGAAAGCAGCCAAAAATAGCTGCTAATCAGGAGTGATGCATGACACGAGTCTCACCAGCACTCTTGTCTAGGAAGTAAGCAAGGAGGCAGCGCATGACCGCTTGGTGACAGATGACTAGAACGTTCTCCTGCCTCTCGAGCTCCATGATCACCGGCTCCACCCGCTGCACCAGGTCCTGGTAGGACTACGAAGAAAAAAAAAAATCCAGTGCTTTAATTAAAGTGAGTATGTAATTGAGAACATCGTACTATACGATGATTAAAATCATAAACAAATTATGAGTCAATTATTGTGGCATTTCAAGCATTCAAATATATAGAACTGCTGATGGGGGAGTAGAATCTTTCCAGGATATTTCAGGTTTAAAGTAACAGTTACAGCAAGGATAAATAAAATTGTTTAAAAAAAAAAAAATAATAATAAAAATTATGGACTAAATCGAATTTCCTTTGGTCTTATTCCTTAGTCTTATTTATAAGTGCATTTTAAAATGGTGTGTAATTATTGTCCTTGTTGGGGGGGGGGGGGGGGGGG
>JAQMYJ010000004.1:16650200-16662718 GCA_030014305.1 Clarias laeviceps
CACAAAGTGTGCCATAATTCAAATGCAATTGCAAACTTTGCATTACCGTTTGCTTTTTCGCCTTCGCGAATGCACACAGACTGACAAATTTCAAATGAAAAGGAAAAGTCCATTTGCATTTGCATTTCCCATGTCTTACAAGTCACGAGCCTGTCATATTTAAATAGCAAAATCAATTACCACGTTTGCTTTTTCACTTTCTCTGTGTCATGCGTGAAGACGGCCAAAATTCAAACGCAATCGCTAATCCATTTGCAATTGCATTTCCAATTAGTCTGTCAATCAGTGTCAGTGTCATGGGGCGGGTCTATACTTTGGGGCGTGATTGTATGGGGAGTTGTATTGTACTGTATTGTATAAGAAGAAGAAGAAGAAGATTTAAATATGACAGGCTCATGACTTGTAAGACATGGGAAATGCAAATGGACTTTTTCATTTTCATTTAAAATTTGGCAGTCAATATGCGTTCGCGAAGGCGAAAAAGCAAACGGTAATGCAAAGTTTGCAATTGCATTTGAATTATGACACACTTTGTGCGTCCACATATGGGAATAATGTCCGGGATATCACTCCATAAAGTTGGGACAAAATTACGTTAACCTTAATCGAAAAAACCATTTAAATCAACAAATATACTGGAAGTAATTATATTATGTAAAGTGCACAACCTGCCTTTTTCATTTTTTTGAGTGCAGTGTGAACAGATACAAAAGTCCAATTTTCCTCAATTCCTCATGACAACCCATTTAATTTGTCCTAAAGTCCTGGCACATACCTCTAGTTATCACTGCAAAACAGACAGAAAACCATATTCCTTGTGTTTTCGGGTTTCCTCAATAATTTTGGGTAACACTCGGTTTTATTTTTCTATACAACTTAAAAATTGAGATCAAAAAGAGTAACTTTGCTTTCCTCTTTTTTGATGAGTTCTGGGGATTCAGATACAGTATCTTATTTGAATGAAACTTTGTATTGGAAAGGTCAATCAACAAACCCTTCAAAGGGATCGTTTAAATATGGTTTAATACATGGTTGCTTGATTGAACTGTATGAGTAAAGAGGTTGCAGGTTCAATCCATGCAGGAAGCACAATTAAAACATATAGTGTGTGTAATCATGTCTTACACAATCAATAAAAAAATAGAGTTGCAAGCAATGATGATCGGCACCCAAGCACCTGTGCCATTGCCACCCGGGTGCACAATACAACTTGTTTGTCTTTTGAGAGTGTTAAGACCTACAAAAAGCCATCGCCAACAAAGACAACTTGCACACTTCACACAGTATGACACAATAGGGCTGATGTCAGCTTGAGCCCTAAACATTTGTCATGTCAAATGTGTGTGTGTGTCAGGTCTGTGTGTGTGTGTGTGTGTGTGTGTGTGTGCGCGTGTGCCCATGTGTGAGAGTGAGAGATGTGAGTGTGTGAGTATTAACATTTGTAATGTGTGTGTGTAGAACAGGGACAATTTTATGTAATGTTTTGACCTCCAAAATGTTTTGACCTTAAGTTTTGACCTTTCAAAAAGCTTGCGTGTGTGTGTGTGTGAGAGAGTGAGAGGTGTGTGTGAGTGTTAACATTTGTGGTCTAAGTGTTAACTTTTGTGATGTGTATGTGTGTGATCTATGAGTGTGTTTATGCATGCATGAGTGTGTTTGTGTCTGGGTGAGAGAGAGAGAGAGAGAGAGAGAGAAGTGTGTTTGTGCGTGTGTGTGTGTATGAGTGTGTGTGTGCGTGTGTGTGTGTGTGTGTGTGAGAGAGAGAGAGAGAGGTGTGCGTGCATGTATATGTGTGAATGAGTGTGTGTATGTGCGTCTGTGTGTGAGAGAGAGAGATGTGTGTGTAAGTGTTAACATATGTGATGTGTATGTGTGTCGAATAGGCCGCAGATGCTGGAAAAAAAGATGATGTTCTTTTTTTTTTATCACACAATTAAGTTCCTCAATGTGATGTCACTGAACCCAAAATAACTGATTGAGTACAGCCCATGACATGCAGTGCAAAAGTTGTTCAGCTAATATCTTTAAATACCAGGTGTACCAGGTTTCGTTTGCATACATGCAAGGGTGTATGAGTTATGCAGAAAAATCTCATGGAGGGCCCCTGTGGGACCTGTGCCACGCCTGGGGCACAGACTCTCAGGCATTTATCCTAATGGCAACAAATGCTGCCAACCTCTCTGCCAATTTTCATGAGTTTTTGAGCATGTTAAGAAAAAAAGCACCCCCCCCCCCCAAAAAAAGAATCCTTAGGAAAAAAAGAGGGCACCCTATAGTGCTTGGGCCCTAACAAAACAGAAACTGTATGTGTTCTCCTAAATCATGCTTCATAGTCAAAAAATGCTTCCCTAATGTGAATTGATAGATCTGCACTAGAATATTGAAAAAAAGCTAAATTCTAAAGATGTAAATCTGCTATATTATGAAGTGCATGCTTTGATTATTTATTATGACATAAATTTATTTGACAATGTAGAGGTAGCATATTCTGATAGACAAATATGGCCTCAAATAATGCTCTCAGTACGTAATCAACAAAGTAAATGAATCAGTTCCCAAGCTTGTCTGTCTTTGCATACGCAGAAACATTAAGTAGCAAAAAATGATAGGTGGTTATGCAGAACACTGGCTTTAAACATGGCCGATCATGTCCATACTGTATTGGAAATTACTGCAATAAATTCATACACATGCTCAAAGTTTAATAAATTCCCAGTCTAACATAACCAGAGCTGATTATTACAAACCAAGTGAAATAATGAGTAATGAAAACATTAAAATACGCAGGACAGGATGGACTCTAGGACCACCTCAGGGAGTTAGTGTTAATGAGTGAGGTCCTGATGTTATTTTCCTCTTCTTGCATGAGGATTCACTTTATTTATTTATTTATTTATTTTTTGTAAATAAAGTTTAAATTAAATGATCTTATTTGCAAGCTTTAAATTTGGTTTACACAATGTATATTTCACAAATGCACATAAGAACGTACAGTTTTGCTGATATACAGTAAGAGTACGTATTTAGCTCCTGCTTGCATATTATCAGATATTTTATGTATTTTCCTTGCTTATAGTACGGTCCAAAACTATTCACACAATTTTCATATTTTTTCCCTGTTCGCAACCACAATGGATTTTAAAATTCAAAACAAGTGTTTCTTTAGGAGTTGAGTTAATCTCCAAAAAAAAACAACAACTTCCCAACACTGTTTAACCCATCGTACTTAGTTAGTAACCTAGTAACCCAATGTAAGGATCTATCCAATTTAAGCACTTTTGTAAGTCGCTCTGAATAAGAGCGTCTGCCAAATGCCTAAACGTAAATGTAACTCTGCGCACACAGACCTGAGACAGAAGTTGAACAGAGTCACGATGTTAACCACTACGCCACCATGATACTATTTTTGTTCAATTTACAGAGTGGAAATTCTACCAGGCGTTACTTTCACATAATGGTTAGCACTGTGGCCTCACAGCTTCAGGGTTCATGCCTCTGGTCTGCATATGGGGAGTTTGCATGTTCTCCCATTCTTGATGGGTTTCCTCTGGGGACTGATTATGAACCATCATATCTAAAACAATTATGCTAGACAGACATGTTGTGGCATCATGTAGAGCAATTAAGACTTTTGAATATAAGTCACACTATAAAGGCCTAGTTCCAGGGTCCAAGGTCAAAAGTTTCCTGTGTCTTCGTTTTGATCCATTTGAGGTCCCTTGTTAGAACATCAGTCATGGTGATGAACTCCCTTGTACCTCTGGGGCGGTGTGGATGCCAGTCAGCCAGATCACTTCTCAAGTCTTCCCATCTCTTCTTTGGGTTCTTCTCCACAACTTCTTTCCATACATTACAGCAGACTGAACAGGAAAATGTCCACCATGGATCAGGCACCGGTTCCATCCTGCAATACATATGTGTATCGCAGAAACAAAACACAAAACACACTTCTTCTATGGATACGACTTTTTCTAATATGGTTACCTAAAACATAGATTAAATATGTTGGATTAAAATATGTTGTCATGCTAAATATATTTTTAGTATACATGTGGTTAATAGGTATATAGTCATTTGTCCATCATTCAGCGCGGTTGTTAATTTTTCACATCATCTGCATGTAGATGGAATCCTCCTCGATTTCCTCATATGGTGTCGTCTGCCCGTGAAGTTCCATAACCACCATATATTGTCCTACCATTGTCTGAATACTTGCTTTGGCCAGTGGGATAACACAACATGATAAGACGATCAGTACTACCAAGATCATTGTGCCCAAATTTACTAGCCATCCATACCAGGTTGTAGGCGAAAGTCAGTCAAACCATGAAGTCCAGTCAGCAGTTTTCCTGGCATCTTGTGTGACTTTAACATGTTCATCCCTAAGCCTCCTCATAGCCCGTAAAATTTTGGTTATGTTGCCATCAGGGGCTGTGTGTCTTGGAATGTATGTACAGCAATCTTCTCCAATTAAGCTACATACACCTCGTTGAGGTGCTAACATTGTGTCTAAGGCAAACCTATTTTGCATAGCCATTAATATTGTCCTATCCAATTGTTCCTGTACTAGTCCTAAAACATTTAGCGTGTGATTCCAAAATCTCTGTTGATTATACCATAGTAGGTTTATCCACCTTGCGTTTTTAGCAATTTGAACTCATGGAAGGAAGAATGTCGTAAATCCTGCTGCTACCCTGTTTACAACCTCATGCTCAGTCGGCACGCCAACTGGAACGGCATCGCTGCACACTGTTATACCTTCATCTGTATCAAACTCTTTCTATACCTTTAATTCATCCTGACCAACCTTATCCAAGGACTTTACCTCTCGTTTGCTCCTTTTATCTTCTTTGCTACGCAATCCTATTACAATTAAATCTCCTCCTAGTAATACTGGAACACAGCATGCTGGTTTCCAAGGTGCACATATATTAGAGGGGTTATAGCTGATGTTGGTTGTTGTGTTTGCTGTACTAGTCCAGCAGGGCAGTGTTGTCTGATTTTCAGGCACCATTACTGCCGCTTGGACTTGACCTTTCCCTTTCTCTTTTTTCTTTTTAATTGCAGTTGTAAATTTCCCCAGTTGTATTTTGTGTAACTGGGTTGCGATTGACTCAGCAGCTTACTTGGCCTCCTTCCCCTTTTTTTTGATGTTGATCCACGTTATGTACAATGTGTGCCTGAAATGTGTCCCATGGTAATGTATTCAGCCCCACCACTCCTTCTTGGGCTGTCTGGACTTCCTGAGGCATGCACATTTTCAGCATAATTTGGAACAGGTTCTTACTTGTATCTGTTTGATCCCAGGATCCTCCATTTTCTTCTCTCCACTCGGTCTGGACATCATTGATGAATTTTACGGCATTATCATCTTCTCCCAGTGTTACTGATTCCAGCTTTCCTGGATCCATTTTAGTGGGCTAGGCTTTCCGCAGAGCATCCCATATCCTGTTTCTGAGTGGCCCAAAGGCTAGAGTGTATCCTGCGTTTTGTCCTTTTAATGGTTGTAGATCATCTGTTCCTCTTTTCTTGATTCTTTTTCGGGTTCAATAATCATGTACGCTTTTACTCTTCTCTTTACTGGTTTTTGTTGATCTCTTTCAATTACCTCATCTTCCTATGTTCCTGCTTCATCACTGTCGGACTCATGAAGCGATGGTGTGTGGGATTCTTCAGGATATGAATCTATTCCTTTTTTTGGGGGGACTTTTTCCTGATTTTGTCCCTAATTTAGTCGTGTCCAATTCCTCCCCGTCACTAGGGTGCTCCGCACTAAGCCTATTACCACTCAGTCGGGAGGGCTGAAGACTATCAAATGTTTCCTCCGAACCACGTGACGCCAGCCGACTGCATCTTTTCGAACTGCTCACTCACGCACCATTGGGGGCGGCATAATACACTTGGAGGACAGCATTATCCGCTCCTTCCGCCCCTGATTGGCTGTAGAGCAGTGATTAACGTGGGAGCACAAGTAACTCTCATCCCTCCCTTCTGAGAGAGCTCGGCCAATCAGCTCTCTATAGACCTCCGGCTGCGAGAGGTTACAGCATCACCCGGGGAATCGAACCAATGATGTCCGGATGATAGGGCAAGCACTTTACCACTGCGCCACTCGCAGGCCCAGCTGTTTCTTCTTTTTAGGTTTTCTCCTCTCCACCTCTTTCAGGTGCTGCTCATTTCTAAAGCCCTGTACTTCTAATAGAAATTGTTTTTTTCAATCTTTTCATATCTCTTCCTGTTTTTTGTAGCTCTTCAGTCTTTCTTGACTCCTGTGACTCTGCTGCTCTTTCTTCACTCCATTCCCTTCGGTTGCCATTACAGTGCTTTGGAGCTGTTGATCCCTGTCTTGTTTCTTCTGCTAGTCTAGACATCCACTCATATGAAGTCACTTTAATTTGTCCCATCACATGTCCTTCAAATCCCCATGTTCCTTTATCTTGTTTATGCAGCTCCTGTAGTGGGTACATGTCCAACTGTTGCATGTGTTCCAAAGTGTATGGTGGTGGTCTCTCTAATTCTAAGTTTGTCTTCTCTTTTTTTCCCTTCTGGGCTTTTTTCTGCCTGTCTTCACCACTTTCTGACTTCTGGTCCTTTTTTACTAAATGTGTTTCCTGATTTTCTTCTTTGGTTTGTCTCCTTTTCACCTGTTCCTTTCCTTCATTTTCGAACCATTCTACAACTTCTAGTGTCGCTGGCTTTGGCCATGCATTTTTTCCACAGCAGAATATCTTCCCCATCATACACTCCTGTTCAGATTTCCTTTTATGGTTTGAATTCCTGTGCCTTTTCTCACGCTTCTTTCCTATAGCTCTCTTACTGTGCACTTTATGGCTGCTGCCAACTTTTAATAGCTGTTTTTCTCTATATATTTTTAAGCCTTAATTTTCTACTGGTGTCATAATCAGAGGCGTAACTATTTTGTCAAGGGTCTGAAAAATTATTCTCCCGTCTAAGCCCACAGGTATTCACGTGAATTCACTATTGTTATCAATCATCCACACATGACACAGCACTACCGGACCTTTCTCCGCTTCTTTTAGTATATATCTTTATACTTTCCGTCCTCCCGCGCCTTCATTTAAACGTATTAAATCAAAGTCTGGGTATGCTTGCAGCAGTGAAATGAGCGGAGCTAAACCATTCTCCTCCTAATTCTATCGTGCTATTTACTACTTTCAGGTGAATCTCTCTAGGCACTAACCCAATGAAAAAACTCATCTCTTCATTCTGAAATGTGATACAGTTAAGATCTAACACATCAGGTATTAGTGAAAGCCTAAGCATCCACTCTCCCTTGTCACATTATTTTTTTTTAAGTAAATCCTTTCCTAAATTATTTAACAACCATCTATATGTTTCACTCTAATCTGACTCCGAAATTCTAAACTCCCGTTCGCACTTAGTTAAAACTCCTTCTTCTCTTATCTGATCGTCCCAGTTAATCTCTCTAAATCCGCTTATTATCTGATCTCATCTATCTGTTATATCTAATGTTTATTTATTATGTGTCTACTATAACCACATGTATCCTTTAATACTCTAAATATTATATGTATCACTTACATGCTATTATTTATACTTATTATTAATTTTATTAGTATAGCAAGTCAGAAAATTCAAAAACACCTTTTTTTATTCTTCTATCTACTTATTAGATTATTTCTTATATCGAATCACTTATTATTTAATATTTATGCATTATATTTTTACACATGCACGCAAGACTTTGCACATAAATACAATGCACGCCTACATTTAAAAGAGACTTTGCACACAAATGCAAAAGACACATGGCACAAGCGCTTTTTGCTTATTACAACAGTTTCAAAATTTGAGTACTCAAAACAATTTCAACTGTAAAACATTTCATCACAAAACCTGGGCCCAGAGAACTTTAATACCACCTGTAGGAATTTTCATAACCTTTCGTTCCTAGTGATACCTCATATACATGGGTTCTAGCTCTAGGACACATGATTGCAGTACTGTTCCTAGCGATACCTCACACAAGTGAGTTCTAGCCCTAGGATTTGAGATTACAGCACAACCAACTACAGGACTTTTTCACAATAAACACCTGTCCAGCTCTCACATCTTAGAAACACCTCACAGCACAGTGAGTTCTATATTTAGTGGCTCAACACAGGACATTTTTCCACCTGCCACATCTGAGGATTTGCTAACTAGTGAATCGCAGGCATTTTTCCCATCTGTGTCCAGACCCACTTGTTGGCAATTTCCTCATATACAGGCTCTAGCCCCAACACAGTGGCGTTACCTCAGATGTCACACAACATATATCAAAAATAAAGAGAACATACAACAAAATCACAAAAAAAAAAAAAATTTTTTGGAGATCTCCCAATGCTTTGTTACGTCTTTTATATTAAAATAAACATAGCAATTAATTTATCAATATTGGCAACATTAACATTACTGTGTTCAATATACCTTAGGAATTACTTCCTCCAGCTGGGATACATGCACACTAACAGACCATGAACTATTAATGCAGAAATTTGATAAAACAGGTTTTCTGCTTACCTTTTTTCTATGCCGCCACACAAGTTGATGGTCTGTCAGCTCGTGCTGGTCCCAGGTCCCCAGAGGGGCCCTCCGTGACGGTAATCACGTCAAAGTCACCAATCAATGTGGGAGAGTTTTATCTTCCACTTGTTAATGTTACCTTAATTAAAAATATTAAACAAACGCTTTATCTCTAGTCAAAAAGGACGAAAGTACGACTCAGCAAGTTACATGCACACTCATTATATACAGTTTTCAAGGGGAAGGATGCACACCTTGTCTCCTCCTCAGTACTTCTTTTTTTCATTCCTTACCAAATGTTTCAACCCATTATCTTTTTCCAAGAAATTCTCCCATTATGTTTAAGTTTTTCTACCATATTATACTATGTCATATATTTCATCTGACTCCCTACGTCATGTGTACCTCGTGATTATATTTTTTCCCATTATAATTAATTTTTCTTGTAAATTACTTTCCATTATCTTTACTCTTCTCTTGTTTAATTTATAAAAAAAAAAAAAAATAAAGTGGCGTTTAATTTTACTATACATTCCTGTTTTTTTCTGGTTTACCCTACAGTTCTCAAGAGACAGACCGTGGGTAAGCACCACTTTCGCACCATTTCAATATTTTTGTCTTGTTTCCCAATTTGTTGTACTTACGTATTTTTTTTAATCGTTTAGTTGATTGTACTTGCCCAAGTGCTCATTGCATCCCTCTGGACAACTCAGACAGCATGGGCAGTACAGATTACAACCCTACTGAACCTGCCATGGACCGGGCCTCTGAGTATTTGTCACCTTGATGCAGTTTCTTTATGAGCGAGGGCTTACATACTACAGGAAGGATGACTCCAATCCTGGCCCTTCTAAGAGACTTCACCTGGAGGTAAACAGCCCTTCTCCTCATGCCTTTAGGCCTGTAAGAGTCTGGTACTCCAGCTCTTTCTATTCTAAGGCCTGTTTGACATGTAAGTGTTGCCACTCAGACCAATTTTAATGTGTCCGTTAGTACACAAACTAACGAGAGTGCAACTGTTGGTACCCAAACAGATTTTCCTCCAGTACCTGCACCAATTTTAAACCGCGGCATTTCTGCTTTTTGTCTTCCTGTGGGTGTTGTTCTGGCTCAGAGAAGGTTGATGTTTGATATGTGATTTCTTATGCATTTTATTTTGCTATTAATGCTTACCCAGACCCCCTATGGTTTTTGTACTTTTATGTTGGGCCTCTCCTTGTTTGTCATTATGTAAATGCACATGCTATTTTGTGTTGTCTGTACTTCTTATTAAACTCAGTATTCTCAAAACCGATTGCCTGTCTTTTGGTTATTTGTCTATATTCTTACATAGACATGTGTGCGCGACTGCAGGTGCATGAGTAGCACGTGTATCCAACACATGTTTCAATCCTTCATTAAGTGTGCTCGTGTCTCTGCCAAGTCCGGCACCTGGCGCGTGATCTTATGCTCTATTATCTTGTCTATTTATCATACACATGACAGCTAATCACAAAATAAGAACAGCTCATGTCTGGGTTACTCTAGGGTTTTTTCCCATGTACTTTGGGTACACACTGTACACTGAGTATCACTACCCATCTCCTTACTGTTTATGTTTTATGACCTGTCTCATATTCGAGCCAAGCACATGGTTACACCATTATAGGCCACATTATAAGAAAGTTGTGTAAAGAAATACTTAGATTAAGATTGCCAGGACATAGCGGCACCCATGTTAAAACAGATTTTGAACCGATAGGTGCCGTGATTTGGATGTTATAAAATAAAATTATAATCTTCCATTAAAGTTTAAAGTCAAATAAAACAGGATGTGCCTTTTGCAGGACATGTAGCCACACATTTAAAAATAGACTGTGAAACAATAGGTCACAATGTTCAGTTAACTTCCTGTGCATTTTAAGTGATAGGTTATGAAAAATGGCAACCAGTTGTCTTGCAGTGTGAACAGATGCAAAGTCCAATTTTTCTCAATTCCTTATGACAACCCAGTGCTCCTGGGCACATATGCCTACCATCACCCATTTAATTTGTCTTAAAGTCCTGTCCCTGGCACATACCTTATCACTGCAAAACAGACAGAAGACCATATTCCTGCTGTTAAAAAAAAACACTCGGTTTTATTTTTCAGTACAACTTAAAAATTTAGATCAAAAAGAGTAACTTTGCTTTTCTATTTTTTGATGAGTTTTCAGATATCTTATTTGAATGGAACTTTATATAGGAAAGGTCAACCAGCAATCCTGTCAAAGGGATTGTTTAAATATGGTTTAATACATGGTTGCTGGATCAAACTGAGTAGAGAGGTCACAGGTTCAATCCGTGCAGGAAAAACAATTAAAACATATAGTGTGTGTAATCATGTCTTACACAAAAATGATTAAAGCGATATAGTTGTAAGCAACAATGAGCGGGCCCAAGCACCCTGCACTATCACCATCCAGGCACACAACATAACATTCTCAAAACACAAACAGGTTAAGACCTTAAAAAAGCCATCGCCGCATGGGTGCACCGCACAACTTGCACACTTCACACAGTATGATGTAATAAGGCTGATGTCAGCTTTGGCCCTAACTATTTGTCATGTCAAATGTGTGTGTGTGAGAGTGAGAGATGTGAGAGTGTGAGTGTTAACATTTGTGATGTGTGTGTTGTCATGGCCTGTGATGGGCGTGCGACCAAATTTATTATCGCTCCTTGCTCACTCCGTAGGCTCCCTAGGTAGGCGGCACCCCTACTGCAGGTACTCGAAGGGATGGGGCCACCTATTCTGGCCGGCTGGCGATAATTAATGTTATCGGATCTCAGGCTTGCTCCGCATTATAAGAGCAAGGCGCGGAGTTTAGTCCGCGGTAAAGAAGAACGTAAAGAGACATGTGGTGGAGTATAAGAGAGTGGCAAGCAAGCGGAGCGATATGACACGCCCCTGGGACTTTAAAAAGGAGACTGGAATTCTGCCCTTTGATCTCCGCGCTAAGGACAGCATGGGAAAGAACTGCGCAAGCTCCCACGGCACATTCACATCCGCACCGAGCGTGCCTTCACAGCCCCGCCGCCGAAGAGGAAAAGGCCGCAAGAAGGACTGCTTTAGGGCCTCCGATCCCAGCTGGGAAAGCCGCCCAGCCAATGGACGTTAGTGAGGACAGAAGCGCTGCCTCTGCGTGCTCTGTTCTACCACTCCGCCCACTGCCATGCCAGCTAAGCACTGCCCCCGGACCTGCACGTGCACCTTTCACTCCATTTCTTCCTTTTCTTTCTATACTCCCTCCTTTAACCCTTTCCTTCCCCATTTTTCCTAAATAAATGATCCTTTTTCTCTTTAAGACCTCGCCTCGTGTCCGTGCTTTATGGTGCCGCCCGTGAAAAAATGGGTCGAACCCGTTACAGTGTGTATGTAGAATAGGGGGAATTTTATGTTAAGACCTCCAAAAAGCTGGTGTGTATGTGTGTGTGTGTGTGTGTCTGTGTACATATGTGAGAGTGAGAGATGTGAGTGTGTGGGTGTTAACATTTGTGATGTGAGTGTTAACATTTGTGATGTGTGTAATGTTTGATTGTGTTTATGCGTACATGTGTGTGTGTGTCTGTGTGAGAGAGAGAGATGCGAGTGTGTATGTGTGTGATATGAATGTGTTTGTGTGTATGAGTGTGTGTATGTGTGTATGATTGTCTGCGTGTGTGTGTGTGTGAATGTTAACATATGTGATGTGTTTGTGTGTAGAATAGCGCAGATGCTGGAAAGTGATCATAAACAAATGTGTATCCGTGCTTGTTAATGGATCTTTACCTATGTGATCCATTTTTTATTTTTGGCTCAGTCATGTTTGTATAGTTGTTTCTTCTTCTTTGTCTTTCGGCTGTTCCCTTTCAGGGGTCACCACAACGAATCATCTGCCTCCATCTAACCCTATCCTCTGCATCTTCTTCTCTCACACCAACTATGTGGTGTCCTCTCTCACTGCATCCAT
>JAQMYJ010000004.1:16830654-16846805 GCA_030014305.1 Clarias laeviceps
GGGACTATCTGACCATTTTGATTCATACACATTCAAATTCCATACAAACTTAAATAATTCTTTTGATTGTGTAAAGCAGCTTTGCGACACTGACAATTGTTAAAAGCGCTATACAAATAAAATTGAATTGAATTGAATTGAATAGGGGAAAATAGCTGTTTGACAGCGACAATTATTATAAATATTGTATTATGTTACTATTAATTAAAATAAATCACATCAGCAGTGTCTACTGAAGAATTACTGCCTTACACAGAAAGATTTCTTTCAAAAGATTTAACTTAGCTTTGATTATGACATGCAATGTGGTGGCCAGTTATTCCTCATGCTCCCAAAATCACTCTTCACAATTTTGGTCCTGGAATATACCCATAAAATAAGGAAAGAAAAACTTAATACAATACATGTTATAACCTGGTTTATTCAGTACATTGAGGGTATCAGCTGATTTTATTTTATTGCTACATAACGGTGCTGAGCTTAGACCTGACCAACTGAATTAACCCCAGATCACAGCACTGCCTCCAGAGACTTGTACAGTGGGCACTGGGATGATAATGCTGCATGTACATCACTTTTTACCCTGACGCACACATCACGCTGGAATAGGGTCAATCTGACCTCATCAGACCACATGGCCTTTTCCATTGCTCCAAAATCCAATATTTATGCTCTGTAACAACCCAAAAACTAAATTAACTTATGGCCACACAGTTGTTTAGTCGCAATCCTGTGAGTTCTTATCACACTGTATGCATACGGAAGTGCTCTTACTTTCATTATTAGACATAGTTGTGTTTAGTTTCTGCTGTCATTTATTTATTTATTTATTTAACAATGCAATTTTATTAAGAGTTTAAGTGATCATATTTTATAGTTCAACAGATTTTTCCAACCACATTTCTATCAACACTATCTTTCCAGGTATTAATAAGGTTTCACCATAGATAAAAAGTAATTTTTTGATGTAGACCAATAATTGGGATTTTTGGAATTGGTGCCTTTTTTTTGTGAGTCATTGTAAATGTGGTGAAATAATTACTTGCTCAACTACTTGTCAGCTTGCCTAGTAGCTCCAGTGTAAAACTGAAAAAGCAAATGGACACCAAACATCTCTTGGATGACCTACTTGGCTGATCTACTTCGTCTGGGAAGAAAAATTGTGTCTTTTTTCTGTATTATTTTTTCTGTATTAGGTTGTATAATTGTGTTTTTTTTCCTGTATTATTGCTTATTTTGATTTCAACCCCCTAAAACAACAAGTCTGCTCATGAATGAAAGAAATGCATGGTGGGAGTTTTTTTTGTCATACAACCTGAAAGAAGGTATGCTTAACAACTTTTTTAAGCAGTGACAGCAAGACCTTTGTATAGATAGAAAATGAACACAAACACCATGTACGATAGTAATCATTGTATTCACAGACTCATCAAAACAGTTTCTGGATAACAGAGGTATAAAAATAGTCCTTAAAACATTCATTTATAAAGTCCTACATTTCATTCTATTATTCTGTACAGCTCAGCTTTCCAATGGTGAATCCCAGGCTAAAACACTCAAACACACACACACACACACACACACACACACAAAAGTGTTTGCTTTCTGTGCACAGGTGAAATTGAGCATCACTTATAATGCATTTCAGACAGCTGGTATGTGCTGAGCTTAGATTTTTTTTTTTTCCCGCTCTAAAGGAAAAATGGTCCAGAAGGAGACAATCACTGCTGGTACACAATGTCCCGGTGAATTTGGTGTATGTACACCAGCTGAGTGTAGTAGCCAGCCTGATCACTGCTAGCGTTTGAGGCATTCGATCATGCAGAAATGATTTAATTAAAATTAATAAAATTCCTGTTTGTTCATTTAATACTCCATAGACAATTAAACTCCAAAGGGAATTAAGTGAGAAAAACATTAATTAAAGCTATTCATATTTGCATGATGCCAAACTTGGGTGTTATATTACTGCTTCACAGTTTACATATGTAAATGCTGCTCAAACACCAGATTAATTAATTCACTGATCAGTTGATCAAAGAATTATCAGACCGTGTATGGCCTTATTCCACATTCTTTTTTTAAATAACGCTTAATTAACATTTCTTTGTTTAATACGTGTACACCAATCCACTTGGATCCTAGTTACAGGTAGTCATTTAACACAGTAGATATCGCTTGCTACATTTGCATTATTCGCTCATTCAGCTGCTTGTGGTTAAAGTTAAGCATATCTAGCCCTTTCCTAAGGCTAGCTCAAACCCGCCAAGAAATTAAACATTGGAAATTAACCAATGATTTCTACTTTGGAATGCATAATGTGACCACAAAGAGATTATTAACCTCATTAGACTCGTGAGGTTGGTCTCAGGTTCCCTTGGACTTCCTGCGAATTTGCATGAGAGACCGGGGCGCGTGAACCGGAGCACACAATACAGTACAAGTTACTGAGATGGAAACACCTCCTACACAGATCTGTAGCACATAAATATAAATGCACACAACACATAAAAGACAAGATTTAGAGTTAATATCCGAACGGTTAAAATGTCCCAAGTCACAGTCTAAAAACACGCACAGACACACACATAAATACACACACACAGGTAATCTTCATCTGATCAGTAGGATTTGCTCCACCACACACTGAACCTGGTCCCAGTGGCTCCAGCCAAGTGCAAGCAAACACACGCACGCCAGAGTCGCGAGCACATGCAGCCGGCTGCGCAGTAGCGGTGCTGTGAACTTGGCCGCTGTGGAAACGCACACCAGGATCACCGTGGCGATGGCCAACATGATGTTGATGCACTTTCCCAGGAGCACCTTGGCATCTGCGCTCTCCAGCTGCACCAACTGCTGCTGCTGTTGCTGCAACTCCAGCTTACTGAGACGTGTCTGACATGCCTCCAGTGCCTCCTACAGAGACCAGAGACCAGAGAGAGAGACGGGCAGAGACACAGAGTAGAGAAAAAGTCAGAGGCTTAAGAATAAGACAAATCTAAAGAGGCTGAATAACACCATGTGATAATGTGACCACAACGAATAAACAGTCCGTCTCAAATCGCATACTTGTTGACTACTCTAACTCTTTAAGCTTACAAAAAAAAAAAAAAACTCTGGAATACCAAGAGCTATTGGGATGAATTTTAGAGAGAAACTTTGTTTAACGTTGCTGTGCGTGAAATAAATCCCGAACATCACCACTTCACTTAGAAACTATGTAGGCAGGAACATTGTTGGCTCTGTCTTCCGCATACAAATGTAAATGATGAAAGTACCAGTCAAAAGTTTACGCATGCCTTCAAATTCAATGTTTTTTGTTTTGTAGGTTTTTTTTTTTTTACATTCTAGAACAATACTAGAGATTTCAAAACTATAAAAGAACACATATTGCATTAGGTAATTAACACCAACAACAACAACCCTGGACATTTCTACTTCATTTGCACACTTCTTGTCATTTAATTTCTGCATACTTTCTGGACATTTATATCAATTTCATTTTTCACACTTTTGCACATTTTCCATATTTTGCTTATTTGTACAGCTATTTTTTTAAAATATATTTTTATATCCCATATTTTATACTTTATATTCTGGATTTCTCCTTATTTTGTTCTTTAATTCCATTTGCTAATTTATTTCTCTTTCTATTGATAAAAGATTTTAAAGGTCACGAGCGGTCGTATAAGCATTTTACTGCATATCGTACTATGTATGACTGTGTATGCAACAAATAAAATTTGAATTTGAACAACAACAGTTGTTATTTTAAGTCACAAAGATCAGCATCATGATGAAACTGGCTCTTATGAAGATCATCCCAGGAAAGTCAGACCAAAACATAAACTAAGCCTTTATAAAGGCTTTACAGAGCGTAAGTACGTAGCAGACACATCTCAATATCAACTGTTCAAATGTGCTTATTCTCACATTTTTAATGCCTTCAGTATTGTTTTACAATGTAAAAAGAAAAAAAAAAAAAATCAGGAAAGACCATGGAATTAAAAAGTGTGTTCAGACTATTGACTAGAAGTGTACAGTATGTTTGCATCAAATGAATGTGAATGAGAAAGTGAGGCATGTTAATTCAGTTAGACAATATATTATACAGGAAGCACAAAGAGGCAAAATAAATGATGAGCAATCAGTTGGTAAACATAACACCAAAGCGTATCTCCTTCTACCACTGGGCTGCTGAGCTGCAGCTCAATCTAAATCCAGGCACGTTTCCAAAGGAACATTTCAGAAACTGTCGAAGAGCAGTGACATATTTTATTAGCAAGCCTTGAGCTGATTCTCATTCTTGGGCCGTAGTTTTAGGAATCTTTAGCTTCTGTTCAAAAGTAGGTACATTTTTGTGGATCAGAAACAAATGAGATGGCGCTTTACACGCTAAATTCTTAAAACAAGGCGTAACTGTACTGTAAAGGTTCGCTCTTTGAAAAGCAGTCCTGAGGTAAAGGATGTCAAATATTTGACATTCCAGCTAGAAAAACTTAGAAATTTAGATTAACATTCCCCAAAGTATAACAAGTAGAAAAGACATTTTCAGACATCAGATAAATGCAGGTTATTATAACAGTTTGTTTTTGTAATAAACTCAACAGAAAAAGTAATTCCACACATAAGTCCACACTCATCACATTTGCATTTTATGTTTTGTTTCATTAAATGTGTTTCTCTCTCAAGGCTTAGTGGTTTGCACTGTCGCCTTGAACCTTCAGGACCGGAGTTCGATTCCAGTCTCTGTACCGCGCCTTGTGTCTGGTTTCCTGGGATAGGCTCCAGGCCCCCTGCAACCTTGTATACAGAATAAACCAGTATAGATGTGGAGTGGAGTGGTGTTCTCTCTTGACAGATCCTAAAGTGGATATTACATGTTAACTTTTTGAAGTTCTTTATTGTAGAATATAAAGATTAACCTTATCTGATAGTCAGTGGTTGTAAATGTCCACAGAGACCTATGCGGATCCTAACCCTATGTTTATCCTGGATGATGACTGGCTGGAGGATAGAGCCTTATAAGACCACTTGTCTCTGTATTTTGAAATGAAATGCTATTAAAGTTTTTACAAATGTACAGTACCAGTCAAAGTTTGGATTCATTTTCTACATTCTAGAACATTCTAAAAAAAAAATTCAAAACTATGAAATAACACACATGGCGTTGAGTAACAGTCATTCATTTAAGACATGAAGGTCAGCTGTTCTGGAATAGATCTTGCAAGAACAGTATTGTCAAGTGCATTTGCAAAACCCATCAAGCACGACGATGAAACTGGCTCTCATGAAGACCATCCCAGGAAAGCAAGACTAAAAACAGAAGAGAAGTTTATTTAGAGTTACCAGCCGCAGAAATCACCAATTAAACAAACAGCACCTCAGATTAGAGCCGTTATGAAGCTTTACAGAGCATAAGTAGCAGAGACATCTCAATATCAACTCTTTTAGACAGGAGATTATTGTATATATTGGATGCTTTCATCATTGCTTTACAGTGTAGAAAGAAATAAAAATCAGGAAAGACCATAAAGTCAAAAAGGTCTGTTCAAACGTTTGACTGGTAATGAACACCACATAATATTCCTCTAGTAACAGCCACTCGCATCACAAATACAACAAAGCATAGCTTTAAGCATGTGGAACCACTGCAGTATGGTTTGCTGCTAATTTCTGTTTGCTGTTAGTTAAAAAGCTACACTGGAATTTTAACATCGTAATAACAAAACAAAGGAAACCTTTTTTTTTTTTTTTTGGCTGAATCAACAAACAATCACATAATGTTCATGGTTTTTCCGATTGGTGGTTGGAACAAAACCTGGAAACTCTTTCCGGATCTTTCTAGGTTTCAATCAGCAGACTTCAGACACTTGGCCAGGCTCAGACCGCGGTGTGTTTGTGCGTGGTGTGTGTGTACCTGCATGTCACGGGCTCGCTCGTAGGCCTGGTACGCTACTTTCTCCTCGATGCTGGCCAGCTCCTGCTTGAGGTTAGTGGTCTCGTTCTGATGCAGCTCGGTCAGGTCGTTCAGCTGATCCTCCAGCCGCTCACACCTACACGAGGAGACAAGCATACACATGGTGTGTGTGATAAACTACTTACCCTAATAATAATTTTAAATATATTTGCTGGCTTGCTTGTTTTTTTTTGTTTAATTAAACTGGTGTTTAAATACATTTTGTAAACACCTTTTCCAACCTAATCTAACTGTGTTTCCGCAGATAAACAAAAAAAAAACTAAATGACAACAAAGCAGTTTAAGCATCAAATTATTTTTTTTTTATTTAAATACCAGGTTTGCGTACCTGTAGCGCTCTTCCTGCAGCATCTGTGAAATGAAGCCGTAATTACGTTTGGCCTGGCTCCTTAGGCTCTCGATGTCCTCGGTGAGGTGCCCTTGTGACTCTTTGAGCTCCCTCACCTCCTCCAGAGCGTCACTCAATCTGCTCCCGATCTCCACCTGCACCACCTCGGCTTGCACGCCGTGCCCACTGCTCTCCGCGGATGCTGATGTGCCTGTTGAGCACTCGTCGTCGCTGGGATACTTGGGTTTGCTTGTTAGCGTTGCACTGCCACTCAGCGCCCGCCCTGCACCCTCTGCTCTCAGCCCACCCCCCGTCTCCATTGTGCTCTTTAAGTGTGCGATGTTGTCGGCGCTGCCGAATTTGTTGCGGATGAGGCTGGCGAAACCTCGCGACTTGTTGAAGAAGAACGGTGGCGACAGCGAGACTCCTGGGCCGACAGTCTTCACTTTGTCCAAATGCTGGTTTCGGCCGATTGCTTTGGCCCCCGTCTCCTTGACACAGTCCTTTAGGCTATCCCTGGATGCTTCTTTTGCTTCTTTAACTTCCTTGCCAGGCGTCTGTGCCTGTTTGGTGCCGTTGGCTGACACGGCTGTGTCACACTCCTTGATCTTCCGGTGGTACTGCTCCAGTTTGCGCTGCAGCTGCGCTATGGTCTGCGCAGACTTCTGGTTCTTCTTCTCAAACACATGCTTGATGCGACTGCTTTGCTGCTTGTCTGCAGTATCGATGAGCTTCAGGTACTCTGCTACATTCTCGTCCCTCAAGGCCTGCTCGATACGCAGCTGCTCAGTCACCTTCAGCATCTTTTGCTGCAGGCTGTCGAGACCCAGCCGAGGACGCGCTCCATCCCGAACGGCTGTGTCGCTCTCAAGCTCCAGACACAAGTCTGAACCACCACGCTGCATTATGCCTGGGAGGACGATTCCCTCAGCTGCTCGCTCCGACTGCAGGTAGAGATGGACAGAAAGAAAATGATTAACCTCAGAGGCTCCTCCCAAAGGACACAGAACCTCGGATATCTTTTGTACACTACACTATATGGTCACTGGGCTTAAAAGCTACTAGAGTTATGTAGCGAGTATGTGACCATCCTGCATGTTTACCAATGGCCTAAAATAAACGGGCTTTGATTGTTTTTTTTTGATACACATACATATATACACATACATACATATATACACATACATACATATATACACATACATATATACACATTATATATATATAATAATTATAATTATATATAATTATATATATATATAAAGTTACCAGAAGAACTCATATTCTCCAGCAAGCTCAGTAAAACCCACCAAGCACGGAGAGAACATGCAAACTCCATGCACACAGAGATGGGACTCGAGCCTGGCCGGGGATCAACCCCGGACCCTGGAGGTGCAAGGCGGCAGTGCTAACCACTACACCACTGTGCCGCCTAAATTTTACATTTATTTAAAAAAAATCTATTTTTGACTCAGTGTCACAAATCCCTATGCGTAACTTAAACCATTTTCCCCATGTCAATCATTCAACATATTTGCAGTTCTAGTACTTACACAAGCCAGAAAGGACAGGTTGAGGAGCTGGCCCGAGGGTCTGTCCTGAACCAGAGGGTGTCCGACACTGCTATATAAATTAGCGGTGAATGCCAGAGCACATACTGACTCTTCATAAAACCAACCCATTGTCAAAACACTGACTCTGTGCTTGAGGATACACAGTTCTCTGGGCTATATTTCTGATTAGACTTTATATACGTCATAATCAAATAGATAAAGAAGAGTGGGCTTTTATCCAGTGCCCAGACTGTTTCTGTGTGTGTGTGACGTCAACTTGAGCTTGAGGTCTTAAATAAACAAGCAGTGATATATCTAGGGAGACATTTATCTGAAGCTGATTCGATTAAGAACCAGGGTCTGTGTTTCATTAAAGTCATAATAAATTTATAAACGTTTCCATCACCTAACACACACCCTCACACACAGACACACACACACAGACACACACACACAGACACACACACACAGACAATTCTCTGACCAGGAAGTGCTCATCGATTCTCAGTGTGCACAGCTCACGTCTCTCTCAAGACAGCAGTATATTCACTCAAATTTGATAGTTGCCATGGCAGCCAGCACCAAAACACCCCGATCTTACCCCAGGGTACAAGGACGCAGCCTTTTATTACTAAAAGAAAAGAGTGTCCGGAAACCATTTCTCAGACATGATTGCTTTGCTGACATGGTGAAATCTTGCTTTTTCGAGAAGTAGGTCACTACCTTCACAATACACCACAGACGACTTACAAGGGTCTCACTTATGGCACATTCAGGTCTCTTTAGGGAAAAAAGGAGAGAGCAAGAGGTTAAAGGCAAGAGAAACCGGTAGAGACTGTTTCCAAGCAGTCTGGAGAAAAGAGAGACAAAACACTAATAACTGAGAATCAAGATTTAATTCTCAGAAAGTAAATATTTTCTAATACATGATCATGAAGAAATATGACATGCACCAAAAGATCATCAGAAATAAAATTGAAATTAATCAACGTTTACATAATAAAACCTCATCTCGTCTCCATTCACCTGCCATTAACCATAATGTCTTGAAATGGAACTGAAACTAAAAAAAATTAAACTAAGTGTCATTATAGTGGCTTCTTAACACGACCATCAAAGCAGAAATCCTTCCCACATAATGCTAGTCACTAAATTAAACAGCGTTTTGAAATGATTACAACGCTAACACCACGAGGGCTCCATACTGTGGAACATACACAGCTGTTCACGTAACGTTCTGACTCACTGTTTACGCGGCCGCACACGGGAACATGAGACGAGGACTAAAAAGGTCAGGCAAAGACAAAAAGTTTCCAGCTCAATGTGTGCAAATCCCCAGAAAACGACTCCTACTCCATTAGAAACAAACATGGTGTAGGCGCGCCTGTGTGTGCGTGTTTGTGTGAGACGGAAAGAGACCGTAATACTGGGGATGGGGATCAGCAGGGACCAGCCGATATGATATCATGATACCTAGGTGCTGTTCGATTTGTACTGCGATTACGTTACTATCTGAATCTTTTTTTTTTTTGATTTTGTTAGACTTCTAAACAACCTTACGCCAATGTGTGACTAGTTTAGAGTGCACCACCTGTAGGATTATAAAGGAACTGCAACATTTTTTCACCGCAAATGTAGAGATAAATAAAAAATCTTGGAATCAAAACATGAATAGACACACAAAAAAAAATAATCACAATACATAACTGAACTGATTTTTCCCTCCATCTGTACATAATACAGCTGGAATATTTAAACTAGCAGTTTAATAGTGTCTAGCAGATAAAGACAAAGAAAATGTGTGATCAATAATAATAATAATAATAATAATAATAATAATAATGAAGGAACAATGCACTGATTTCACCATGGCACAAATTGTATTAAGATAACCTCCTTTAAAACCATTCTCAGCTCACATAGTCACACAATCAGATGTTTCATGTCAATTGTGATTGACATGAAACATCTGATCCGTGCGTGGATTGCATAATTCACAATATTACATATTGTCTACATGACATATGATATAAGCCAAAAATATATTACAAGGTTTAAATGCATTAATGAATGGGACTAGATCAAGAAAGAAATGTTTAAATTTAAAGAGCATCATTAGCTTTAAAACTATTAATATTTAAACTTTATTTTATTGATTTGATTGAGCTTTGAGTTTTTTTTTAGTTGAGCTGAACTACAATTCAATATGACGTTTTTGTTTAAAAAACCTTTTTGGATCGATTTCTTCAAACTGGACTGCAATATCTCTCGGGTTAAACAGAAACAATGACCTCATCTTCATCTCTGCATATTGAAGCGGAATTGAATGAATCGCATTGTTCTCTCTTTAAAATAGGAAGCGGTACGAGTTCAGCTGAATGGTGACATTCTCAGTTCCTCGAGAAAAAGGATCATCATGGAGGAAAATCTATATATAAAAGTCAGCTATGGGCTCGAAATTTATACTTTTTGAAGCCATACAGCTGAGTAGTTCCTCCCCATACATGAAATTGCTTTCCTTTTTCTCAAAGCATCAAAGACTCTACTGAAACTGTCTAACACAACTGTCAGTCACAGAGTTCACAAGCAAGGCTCAAACTAAACTGTATGCCCTTGCTGCCATATGGTTTGTATTAGTACAGCTGGCATGACTGCACATCTGTCTCATCATCAACAGCATCTGGTCAGAGTCTGCAGCTGTCCTTCCTGATCCTGCTGACCTTTTTAGCAAACAACCTTCTACTGGAGTTCTGTATGCAGATAATGATTCACACAGCGGCAGCCAATTCACATCCTGGCAGATTCGTAGAGGAAGCTGAGGAACCCAGATGAAACCCACATTAGTTCAAGAGCACCACTTTACATGATGCGATCACTACCACGCCTTTTTATTGGGAAGGGTGTTGTATTCTGAGACGAAAAATGTTGGGTTTCAGCCAAATGTCGAGCTTTGAGTCAAGATGAAAGATGCTTTTGGTTAATGTCGTAACATGTCTAAAAATGCAAACATAAAATGTCATGCGATTACAATATTTCATAAATCCTAGCATTTTAAAGTCTCCAATGCTATGTTGCCTTGTGAAAAAGCTTCTTATCTAAGCTAAGAATCTCGCCAGTTCACCTTGGCCTCTTGATTCCTTCTTGTAATAATTCTATCATTACTGGATCATTGACTTTTGGCAAGAACTCTTTTTGGTTTGACTTCTGGATTTATAACAGTCCACTTTGGAACCTTTTTATTTTTAGTTTTTTTATAAAACATAACCCTAACCCAACCCTTATAGATATTTCTCCAGACGCTTGTCCAAGATTCTTTTTTTTTTTTCACGTATTACGTGGTTTATTTAGGTATGCTTGCTAACAAAATATGATGTCTTCCAGGACTTTATGTCATGATGACATGTCACTAACTCCATTTCTGGGGACAACTGCCTGCACAAAACCTGGCTATTTATATACAGTATCTCACAAAAGTGAATACACCCCTCACATTTAAGCAACTACTTTATTATATGTTCTTAAGAGACGATACTATAGAAATGAAAATTGAGTATAAGTCCGAGTAGTCAATGCGAGTACAGATTTAATGTCTTCTAACAATAACTCAACATGCAGACATTATTGTCTAAATAACTGGCAACAAAAATTAGTACATGTCAAAACTCTGTCCAAAGTGTCAATATTTTGTGTGAATATCCTGGACATGGAATTCACCAGAGCTACACATGTTGTTGCTGGGATCCTCTTCCACTCCTCCTTAATGATTTCACAGACCTGCTGAATGTTAGAAACCTGGAACTTCGCCATCTTCCGCTTGAGGACGTCCCACAGGTGTTCAATAGGGTTCAGGTCTGGAGACATACTTGTCCACTGACAAACACATGAACATGATGAATAGGACATGTGACATTGCATGGTTTAAGATGTACAGTGTTATCACTTAGGGTGTACTTACTTTTGTTGCCAGCTATTTTGACAATAATGACTGTATGTTGAGTTATTTTCTGTAATAACTATACTATCATACAAGTTGCACAATGACTACTCCAGGTTTCGTCCTTTAAGGAGATGTATATAAAATGTTTTGCTGAAATAAGAGTATAAGTATATTTATGCTATCTTTATACAGTTTAAATATGTTTTTCGTTGTACATAACTTTTACTGACTATTTTATGGAGATTTGGCATAATCCTAATTAAGTTAATTATAGTTTCAGGTTATAACATTGAAAAAGGTGGGAAAATCCCAGGGGGTCCAAAAAAAAAAAAGAAAAAAAGGAAAAAGTTTATGTGCAGATTTTATTGAGTTGAGTTCAGTGGTTGAATAATGGTTTAAGGGTTAAAGATTGTTTGAGACAAGTATGTGATGATTCAGGAATGCACTTCTCATTATGTTAAACTGAAGTGCATTAAATCTCACTCAGTACAGAAAGAAACGTTGAAGTCATAAGAGACCAGACAGAGAAGAAAAATGAAACGATGCAGCAGTTTGGGGAATTAGGAAACTACACATCATATTAATTAAACCCTAAAAAAATACAGTTTTTATTGTGTAGGACAATTAATTACTTGTAAAGGATTGTGTGCATGTCTGCACAAATGCATGAATCTGTTCTCCTATTACACTGGGAGTCAAACCAAAGTTGAAAGAAATAAAAAACTTCACCTGTCGGAGAGTCAGAGTAAATATACACACAAACATTGACTTGTATGCAGACACACTTAATCCAGCTAGATTTACAAAAGCATTGATGAATAATGGAACAGTATCTGAGACTATGGGGGCATTTTAAATGCATGCGCACACATCTGCTCCAGCACTAATGCTGTAGTCCTGGTGTCCTGTAAGTGCTAATGTGAAGGCTGCAGTGACATTTTCCACCTCTGCATATTCAATATGCAAAGTGGCAGGAGAAAAAGAAAAAAAAAAAAAAAAAAAAAAAATGAGTAAAGGATGTCTCCTTTAAAGTTTGACACATCAAGCTTATTACTTGGTGCATTCTTAAAAAGAATTCCTTCTAGTGAGCTTAGCAACACCAAAAGGTCTGAAAGATGACGGAAGGCAATGTAAATGACCACAGATTTATTATTATTATTTTATTTTATTTTTTACTCTGCAGTAGGTATGGAATGCAAATTCAGAGAATTGCAAATGATTAAAGATGCAAATTACTGTTAACACTCAAAAGAACAGAACGCCCAGATGAAAGTTTGCTATAAATTTATAAAAACAAAGTCTGCCCAGGTCTGATATTTAGAAGATTAATTTGTACTAGAATGATTAAAAATGTAAAACATGCAGGAGGCAAGAAAGGGCTCGTGTTGTAAAGTCAGTGGAACCTGGTCACTGGTGTTTATTGATGGCTGATGTGATGATGTGATGTGATGCTCATAGAGGTACCAGGATGAATTCTGAAGTGTATAGAGCTATACTTTTTGCTCGGATTGAGACAAATGCTGCAAAACAGGACACTATTTCACAACACAGGAAAGCGAACCAAGAGCACGTCTTACTGTAATTGCTGCATTTCATTTCCATTGTGGTGGTGAACAGAGGAAAAGTACACATCACTACAGTATGTCTCTCCTTGTCTAAATACTTATGGGCCTGAATGTGCTTACATAAGAAATGTTTTGCACACACACACAAAAAAAAAAAAAAAACAGTGTCTTTCTGGGAGGACCAGTAAGTTTAACAGTGGCTTTACCTGAATGTGTTTAGAATGATGTAATCTTGATCTCTAATTTACATAAAGTTACTCAGCACAAGCAAATACTTGGATTTGTTGGCCTACAAAAAGGAAATACAAATACAAACCGCTGCGCAAAATTTGCATCCTACAAAGGCATGCCAGTAAAGCAGAGTGGTGGACAGGGGAACTCTGTCGCTGTGTGCATAAAAATGAGGTCTTAGTAACTCTCCATGTGTTGCTTTACCAAATACCTAAAAAGACCCATCTTTCTTCATTTCTCAGCTCTAATCCCTTCTTTAAACCGCTTCTCAGGCAAAGATTAACAGTTGCAAAGAGCAGGGGAGGTTTTAAGAAAAGGTGTTGGTGTGTGTAATAAACAGAGAAGCACTACTTTAGGCTTAATGTGACATGCTGTAAGTTTACACAGCGACTTTAAGGCACAGTTAGAGTTCTGCCAGCACCTCAAGTTGTGCCTTAGAAAAGGCTTCATCACTGAAACACTGACTGATCATCATTAAGAAAAAAGAAGCATTAAAATTCAAATGGGTGCACAGTCAGAGCATGATGACGCACACTGCAAGACAAGTTTATGTGTTTATGCATGAAGCAGCAGATGTTTCAGCCTTGGGCTATTGCGGGATTTAGACGTCACTACATAGGCTTCCATGAAGATCAATCCTCAAACTGACCAACCCCAAGCTCTGACCTTTGTGTATCCATGTTTATTACATGTTTAAGGACTAAATTATTATGGTGCAACAATTGGTTTCTCATATAGTCACTATGGCCATCACAAAAGTATGTTAACTTGATATAAGTTAGTGAGGATAAAATTATAAACAGATGTATCATATTGTAAACTTACTTTTTTTCAAGGTTCTTAGCACTTTAGCATCTGCTTCATGAAATTTCTGGACAAGTCCTTGAACAAGAATAAAATTGCAAAATTGGCCATAATTGGTCCATGCACAGAAAAGCTTGATTAATAACAAAAACAGCTGTGGTAACATTCAGTGCATTTGGGCAGTGGTGGCTCAGTGTGTTAAGGCTCTGAGTTACGGATCGGAAGATCGGCGGTTCGAGCCCCAGCTCCGCCAGTTTGCTGCTGTTGGGCCCTTGAGCAAGGTACTTAACCCTGTCTGCTCCAGGGGCGCCGTAAAATGTCTTAGAGTACGAGGTGGGGCACACCCTGAACAGGGTGCCAATCCATCGCAGGGCAGATTAACCTAATGTGCATTTCTTTGGACCCACCAGGCACAGGGAGAACATGCAAACTCCACGCGGATGGAATCAAACCCGGACCCCGGAGGTGCAAGGCGACAGAGTTAACGACTAAGCCACCGTGCCGCCTATAAGGTTTGCACTTTACCAAAGGCGAAAATCAATGGTGAATTTCACAGGTAGAACGGTTTGGAGAATAAGTAAGAGAGGCAAGATCGCGATGGTTTGGACATGCACAGAGTGTGTCAGAAGAAGACTGCTAGAAGGATGGAGCTATGAGGTAGCCAGGGTTTATGGATGAGGTGAGGGATGAGAGAGCATTGTAGGGGCTTCACTTGGATCATCCTTAGCATCAACACCACCACCATGTGGAGAACTGAACAACACTGATAACCAATTACTCACCAGCAAAGTGGTGACAGGATCACATTCCTACACCCAAAGGACAGCCCATCTGGTCCGATTGCAGAAAAAGGTCAATGAAGCACAAATTGCTGAACAAAATTTAATGATAACCGACCCGGCCTCGAGACTTAGCAGATCCCAATCCGATCCAGCAAGTCTGATTCATGGAGGCCACACCCTGCAGCCCACAGCACCCAAAGGATCAGCTGCCAACGTCCTGGTGCCAGACACCACATCACACGCCAAATCCTAGGTGGTTTTAATGTTGTGGCTGATAAGCGCAAGTTTATTGTTCTTTTAACAACAAATCCCATTCTTTGCAGAAATCCAGCTGTGCCTTTGTATTCTTGTGTGTGTGCGCGCGTGTGTGTGTGTGTGTGTGTGTGTGTGTGTGTGTGTGTGTGCGTGCGTGGACTGCAGCATGGATCACCCTTTATCTCTATAACTTAATAAGATAAATAGACAGCGCAGTTTCATTGTGTGTGTTTCTGTTTGTGTAATATCAGACTTTAGTGATAAAGAGATTCCCTAACCTGGATTTGCATGCTAGAATATAACAGGTAGTTATAATTTACATAAATTTTCCTGGTTGAGAGTTTCAGCTCGTACACTCGTTCTAAGGCAAAGTCTCTCTGCTCACACTGTGCTCACAAACGAATTTCCCTGAAAAGAAGTAACATTGAAATAAATTTCTAAGGTTTGCAGTTTAGGGTAAATTTCCCCAAGGCGAATACAACGGTGAAATATTGGACCATTAGGCCTAAAATAATTGGACTTTTCCATTTTCTTTAAAGGAGATGTCCTTAGGCAATACAGCACCGCAAGCAAACCCATTTCTCACACACACAACTGAGGTTAAACAATTCACATGAGTTTTGAAGAAAATGTGAAAGCTATCCTACACACACACACACACACACACACACACACACACACACACACACACACACACACACACACACACACACACA
>JAQMYJ010000004.1:16854735-16868277 GCA_030014305.1 Clarias laeviceps
TATATAATTTTTTTTTTTTTTTTTTGCAGTGTTACCACCATTTAAAAATAGATGTAGGAAATATTTTACAGACTGATATACTGTACAACAGCTGCAGCACATATAACGAACATTAAGTTTATTCTATTACTCTGATACATTATTGTTTCTACAGTAACAGCTTATATATGGGGAATAATATGGCAGGCACTCAAATAATCTAATACAGTAATTCGATTGAGAGAGACAGAGAGAGAGAGAGAGAGGTTGTGTCAAGTTCTTCTACACCAACCTTAATACACCTTCTGTCCTTCTTGGAGCTCGCTTTGCACACATTACTCTATTTCCAGTGAAGAGAAAACTCAATTCTACCGCAAAGACATTGTAGAAAACTGTGTTCCTTTAACTTGGCAACAATTTGAGGAAGAAACACGTAGCTGTCATGGACAGGTGTGAATGTACTTTTTGCCATAAAGAGGATTAATAAAGCTAGAAAAATGATGACGATAAAGATCAGAAAGCACTGGTTAAGATGAGGTGAATTACACAGTCCTTATCAGGAGTGTCAAACCATACACAGTCACCTGTTGTATAAAACACACACAACCCAAAAGTTCACTTTATAATGAGAGCAAGTCAGCAGCAGGGGAAAGGTTTTAGAGAAAGGAGATTAGATCTGTGAAGAAGCCATGCAAAGTTTTGAGGTTTGGGTGATGTTTCATTTCACACTTGATTCACAAGTTCACACACACACACACACACACATATTTATATATATATATATATATATACACAACTGTTTGTGACCTGTTCTTCTCTCCAGTGTGCTGAGCTTTGTTGTATAAACCCTGACTGCTTTGTACATGAAACCATGGTTGGTTATTAAGTTTGTTTGTTTGTTTGTTTATTTGTTTGTTTGTTTCTGCTCCAGCACCTTATAGGCTGGTCCCAAGGTGTCCAATTCACACTAATTCAAACTTAAAAAAAGAAAGAAAGCTTAAATTGGATCTAACCTCTCTTGTTGTGTCCGGTGTGAAAAAGTAAACATCCCCTGATGCTGAGTCTTTTTTTCAATGACAGTGCAGTGTGTTTGAGCAGAACCTCAATCACAGAGCGATAAGATATGATGGCAACACACGAAACACACCCGGATACATCTACACACACACATACACATACATAAATACATATACACACACACACACACACATACATACACACACACACACATACATACATACACACACACACACACATACATACACACACACACATACATACACACACACACACATACATACATACATACGCACACATTCACAGAGACATAGAGAAAAAGTTGGGAACGTAACGGACGGCATTGTTTTTACCATTTTCTCCGTTCAGTCTCGTGCAGGAGGATCAGATGAACTTTTCCCAGCTGCAGTGTGAACATGCTTTCCGCGGTTAAAAACACTCACTCTCTCTCTCTGTCTCTCTCTCTGCATGGATTCGTCCACATTATGTGAATAGAGTGAACCACAGAGCGCGCGCTCTCGCCCTCTTTCTTTGTCCCTTTCCGTCTTTCTTTCTCTCTCTGCCCCTCGTGACAATAATCCGGCTTCGCTCGCGCTGAGGCTGTACACTAGCCTGGCCCCCGACGCAGCCGACACGCGCATTATTATCACTATTCACGCGCCCTGCGCGCGCGCGAACACCCCACCCCTCCTTCGGTCTGCTTAGGGTTTGGTTCCCGGGTGAATCGATTCTCCTTCAAGACTCCTGAATCTGAATCGTTTCAACATCTCGTGTAAGGTTTATTTACAGTTCATTCAGTTCAGTTGTGTAAATAGTAATATTAGCCAGTAGGGGTGGGAATCACCAGTGATCTCCCGATACGATATTATCACGACACCTAGGTGCCAATTCGATTTATATTGTGATTCTATTAGTATGACAATTTTGGAGGTACAGTGGTACCTCTGCATACGAATTTAATCCGTTCCGAAGGGTGTATTGTGCAAAAATATTCTCCCATAGGAATGAATGTAAATGCAGATAATCTGTTCCAGGCACTCGAAAATATTACCAATATTACCAATTTCCAACACTATAATCATATTTTTGCATATAAAAACAATTAAAACATAAAAAAAAGACATGTAAATAAAGTAAAATATGAAATAAATAAACATTAAACCTCACTTAATCTTAATTTATTATTCCTCTTGGCACCGGCTGCTTTAAAATCAAAACTGAAATTGGCTCCCTTTTCTTCTTGCTATCGTCCTCGCTAACATGTGGCAATGTCTTCACTACATCTTGAACAAAAAGCAAAAAAAAAAAAAACTCACAAGAAATTCTCACAAGTTTGGCTATTCACTGACGCAAACAAGTTTTGAATGGCGCGGTTCGTTTGCACGTGTGACGAAGATGCTTCGTATCCCAAGACAAATTCCTTGCAAAATTTTAGTTTTTAAGGCAAAAATTCGTGAAGCAGTGCATTTGTTCACCGAGGTACCACTATCCCAATTAGTCTCCAACCACACAGGGATGTTGTAGTGTGATTGGTTTAGATCCCACCACCTGCAGGACTGTAGTGGAACTGCAACACTTTACTCCTTCAAATGCAAACATACTGTACCTACACTACCAGGCAAAAGTTTGACACACTTTCTAATTCAATGGTCTTTTTCTAATTTTTATTTCTTACAATATCATAAAAACAATGCTGAAGGCATCCAAAATGAGAATTAATCTAATTTAAACACTTGATATTGAGACGTGTCTGCTACTTATGCTCTGTAAAACCTTTAAAATGGCTCTAATCTGAGGTGTTGTCGATTTTGGAGTCAGTGTGGTGATACATAAATCGTTACACAAAATAATTGTGAAACATCACTGAATAAATTTTTCTTCACACATTTCTCTATTAGCTAGCCTAAGCAAGTTAATTCACTGCACAGTCATCTAAAAAACTTACAGAGGCAACCTTAAATAACATGACAGGGTGACATAAGAAATGTTAGCTACTGTTGGCCTGCTGTAGCACTGTGGATAAAAATGATTTACAATTCCATCAATTCCATAAATTAAATCACTTAAGCGAAGGTAAGCTACAACACGAGACTGACATGAAGATTACATTTAACAGTCTGGTATATTTTGTCACGAAACTTACATTCAGAAGGGGGGAAAACATTTGAATGAAATTGCAATTGCAGATAATCAAGCAGAGAACCAGAGCCGTATAAATAATTATTAAATATACAATATAATGAACTTTATTTGACCCTGGGATTACATCTTGCTCTGAAATGTTTATTGTGTCATTGATGGAAACTTGAGAATAGTTTATAACTGGTTTATAGGATGAATGAGTACATGATGGGTTTTTTACATTGTAAATTTCTCACGCTGTGTGGATTTCTTCATTTTCAAAATTATGGAAAAGAAAGTAACATGGAACAACATTCCAACATTCAACTGAAAAATTATGAAAAGGCTGTAATTTAATTTCTATATGCCCTACAACAACAATTTTTTTATCTCGCTGGAAATGGTTTCGACCATGTGCCCACTTTGCAGAGTTTTACATATGAGATGTTGATGTGAGAATCTCATGGCATTCTTTAACAGCATCAAATATTTATCCAGCAGAACAAATGTTCACTGGCACTAGACATCTTAGTGGTTTTCTGTCTCTAACAA
Organism: Clarias laeviceps; assembly: GCA_030014305.1. Lineage (NCBI taxonomy): Eukaryota > Metazoa > Chordata > Actinopteri > Siluriformes > Clariidae > Clarias > Clarias laeviceps. The sequence goes on from JAQMYJ010000004.1 coordinate 16,858,405, forward strand.
ATCCAACTCAAGGGATGAGTTCTTCAGGAACCTTTTACCCTGAGGGTAAAATGGATGTGTTAGGGCAGAAAGCACACTAAAATGTGCATAATACCTTAAGACTGACCACAGAGAATTAGTAAGCACTTACCTGTAAGTTCAGGTGAAATGAGTCAACTTTCCTGTAAATGATGCAAGGTTGCACTTAAATTCAGTAACTTTCTCCATCCAGACTAGCATAATGTCAGCCTTTTTTCTCCCCTAGCAATCTCAATCACTCTGTATCAAGTCGGATTCTTTGCTTGATGTTCAGAAGCACAGCAAATCCACAGGTCATATATGCAAGAACATCCTAAAGACTATAAGACTCTCCACACAGAAAACATTTCATGCATCCCAGGTTTTATCACTCTACAAATGTTTTATATCACTTGTATCAGTCTGACTGAAACGGTGCTATACAGTGTCACTGTGCCTCACTAGGAAAATAGAGAACAATCATGGAATCTGATAGCTTCACACAACAGATAGACACAATGGTTTCCAAGGACATTAATGTTTCAGTGAAGAAACACTTTCAAGGCTTTAGTGAATTTTTAAAGGACCAAGAGATTAAAAAAATCTATCTACAGCCAAAACCCATCTGTCATACTGTATTTTGCTGTTTTTATCTACCAGTTTCTCAGTCTCTTCACTGGGACATGTTCTCATCAACAGGGACAGCGTAATAAACCCATGTATCAAATCAGACATACGATGGCTTGGCATGGATGAAATTAGTCCAAATCTGAAATGTCCCAAGCAGATGGAGCCTGGAAAACAGATAATAATTTATTTTTTGGGGGCAACAAGTGAACATTTGGTTCTTGGGTGTGTAGAGTGGTACATCGACAGAGCAATCTAATCTCACAGCACAAATCCTTTGATCTGAATTGTTGCACTAATAACCCCATGAGCTTACAAGTCTCTTAGATGAGAAGAGTGGAAAAAACAAGATGCAAGACATCTCTGGATCTGACTTACAGTGTTTTATATACAATATTGCTAAACATATCCGCTCACCTGCCTTGACATGCATATGAACTTGAGTAATATCCAATTCTTAACCCACAGGGTTTAAGATGACGTTGGCCCACCCTTTACAGCTATAACAGCTTCAACTCTGCTGGGAAGGTTTTCCACAAGGTTTCGGATAAAAGAAGTGTTTTTATAGGACATTTTGACCATTCCAGAAGCACATTTGTAAGGTCAGATACTGATGTTGAATGAGAAGGCCTGGCGTGCAGTCTCCACTCTAATTAATCCCAAATGGTTGTCTATCGGGTTGAGGTCAGCACTCTGTGCAGGCCAGTCAAGTTCTTCCACACCAAACTCGCTCATCCATGTCTTCATGGACGTTGCTTTGTGCACAGGAAGGGGCCATTTCCCGAAATGTCCCCACAAAGTTGGGGACATGAAATTGTCTATATGTCTTGGTTCCTTTCACTGGAACTAAAGGGCTGAGCTATGTATACAGTACTGTATATACAGTATATATTATATATTTTATATATCTATACTATATATAAAAGGGGCTATAAATTTCCACACAAGCCCAGAAACTAATATACTGTAAGTGAGGGAAGCTTAAACCCTGCAGTTTAGTATCATGCAAGCTGCATGTCTGAATCATCACACACTCTTGTCAAATGTCTGATGCAGATGTAGACTGTGACTCAAACCACCACCTATAAGATTTTGATACTGTCCCATCACAAATCCTACCATGGTAGTCCTATAGTCGGATTTTTAACAGTTAATTGGTACTTAATTGCTGATCGTTTATGTAGATTAGATGAAAGAAATGAAACCGTTTCTTTTACTGTGACAGGCTGCAAACTGCCTAAGGATTCAATAAAAAAAAATGGCAGTTTATGTAACACCCTCAGCAGCAACCTCATTTACCCCCTCATTTGTTTCAACCAACCAACATTCAGCATTCACCATTATTCTAAGCACTGGTCTGATCATCTCTCATCATCTGCACCAAGTTCATGCCTTAAGTTAAATGTTTTTTTATGTTTGAATGATTCATAGGTCACGGTGTATCTTAAGCAACAAAACTATTTCTTTAAAACTGTTCAGGTACAGGGACTGGACTGAAAATGAGAGCCAAAACCTTGAAAGGTTTTGAAAAATGAGAGGTAGAAAAGTCCTTCAGGAAGCCCTGAGAACTATTCCTAAAGACTGCTTTCAAAAACACAAGTCTGCCTCTTTAGAAGCAAAATATGAAGAAAAGAGGGGCTCAAGACTTTTGCACAGTACAAATCAGTACATCACACCTGCACCTGTTTATGTACCATAATCTACCACTGTATGTATGTAACAATTAATTGGTAATCAATTTTTAAACATTACATATAATAATTTGGAACTGACTGTACTATACCATACCAGTAGTATGTACTAAGATATTTAATATGGTACAGTATGTAAAAATGTACCATTTCAGATACATGCATGCCAAAATATGGTGGCACATAACATAGTACTTCCATGGTACCCACTGAAGTGTCAAGGTACCTACCCTGGTTACTCTATAAAGTCCTATGTACCATGGTAATATTGTGGTATATTATGGTATGTTCTATAGTTTACCATAGTACACTCTCACACTCCAGTGTGTCATACAATGTCAGAAACTACAACATAAAAAAGACTGTGTGTGTGTGTGTGTGTGTGTGTGTGCCAAAGAACCTGTGTAAAGATTTGACAGGCAGTCTACACAGTGATGGAAGCTTTACTTGCCTCTGAGCTAAATTATCCTAAACTGTCCAAAATTTGATCAGACCTCACATTTCTTGGTGGATAAACTGCATATAAAATTAGATTTAACAGACATATAGTAGATTACTAGTTCAGGAAATACCATCAAGCTAAAAATAAAAATAACTGTTAGTGGGCAGAAAATAAAATCTCACACAAATCCAGGGATGCATTAAATTAAATCTAATAAATGTTGATTTAAAGAGGCTGCATTTTGGTTGAAGGGAAATTTATGTTTCAGGAGGGAAAAAGACATCAAAGCAAGAAGAAAAGGTCAAATCTAAAAAAAAAAAAATTGGACTGATAAAAGTGAAGCATGTTTGTGCAGACAGGTGGAAGTATTAATCTGGTGTATTACAGCAGATCAGAAATCCTTTTTCCAATCAGGCACCACCATTACTCAGCATCTCAGAGCCTGGTCAATCTTTCACACACTCCAGTGAACTTAGAAAGGGAACACAGACCTTAATATACTTGCAATAATATGATGAAATATATTTCATGTTTGCTGCCTCGAGGAACGAGTCATCACTTAGGTGCTTCTACCTGGAGTTAACACTGTGTGGTAGTTATACTTTTGAATAGAAAGACAGTCACACTATCAGCTGTGCAACACCACTACATCTTGTGGTTATGTCCTCTTCCCCCAATCAGAATATTAGTGCACATGTATTGAAATGGATATCCTCCTCATCTAATTATGCTCCTTACTTCTCACGACAGTGATGCTGGCCAGACCTTCTTTCTGCCTAAGGTTTTGCTTGATGTGTATGATATGCAGGGGTCCAAATTTCCACCCAAATACAAATCAAGCAGTTCTGGCTGTCAGATTCTATTATAGGATTCTCAGAGAGATTCAAAGGAGCTCAGGAACACCATGGTTGGAGTATTTGTGTCTCCATGAACTGCTTCTTTTTATGTTTTGGCAACATATCTACTGGGGATTTAAATGAAAAAAATAAATTAATAAATACATTTATGGCATTTGGCAGTCGCCTTTAGCCAGAGCGACTTACATCTATCTCATTATACATCTGAGCCGTTGAAGGTTAAACTCCTTGGTCAAAGAGCCAACAATGGTAGCTTAATGGTGCTTGGGTTTGAACCTGTGAGTTTCCCATGATCCACTTAACCGTTTAACCTCTGAGCTACCCCTGCTACGTGCTACTTTTAACTATTCGAGAACCACTGAATCTTTAATACAGTTTCACTTCCTGTGCAAATGTCTCATTTACAATCTGCTTTAGTTTTAAGGCTTTATGAATATTTATAACAAAAGTTCAAACTCTCTCACTAATTCATTCATCGTCTATACCGCTTTATCCTGTATACAGAGTTACGGAAGGCCTGTAGCTTACCCCAGGAGACTTAGGACATGAGGCGGGGTACATCCTGGACAGAGTGCCAATCCATCATGGGCCCACACATACAGTACACACACGCACACACTACGGGCAGTTTGGGAATACCAATTAGCCTAAGTGACATGTCTTTGGACTGTGAGAGGAAACCAGAGAAACCTACCAAGCACGGGGAGAACATGCAAACTCTATGCATACAGAAGCGGAAATCAAACCTGGTTGAGAATCGAACCCGGACCCTGGAGGTGCAAGGTGACTGCCATACTGTATTTGAAACAGAAAAGAAATATACACAGTTTCCCTATACATACTCCAACAAGTATAAGATCTCAGTTAAATCAGATGCAGTTTAAAAAAGCCCTTAATGAAATGATCATTTTGTACTGAATCTTTACATTTTTGTGCAGAAATATACTGTACATTCAGCTACAGTAAATGGAATAATAATGAACTTGAAGTGCTTAAAACAAAACAAAACACATAAACATTACTAAATATAAACTTTCTGAACTATGAACAGTTTTTACAGTTTCTTTGAATTATATGCTAAAAGTATTTTATGCCCCTCTTCCCTCCTCTCAATAAACTTGTCAACATTTTACCTTTTTACCCTTCAGATTTATTACACCATCACAGCAACAGCCTTCTAACTGGACAAACCCATTCATGCCTAAATTATTGTTTATTGTCTTCTCATGAGCCGAAATCACTAAATTCTTTTTTTTTTTCTGATGATCATGAATCATTGGGTTACACTTGGCACAGTGTAGATAATGAACTCTCAAATGATGCTAGTGCTAATGCTAATGCTAATCACCAGAGCAGTTAAATACAGAGAGAGGGCAAACGTGTGAGATCTAGAAAACAATTAGTCTGAAAAAAGAGGAGATATTTTGCCTTGAAAACCTATTTTCAATTTCAGGGAACGCTGTGTGCAGAATGTTTAGAAGGCTATAGAAGATAAATTTTAGAAGATGTTTTAGAAATGCTGTCTGTGTTTAGGAAGAGTCAGTTTTATTGTGTCCTAACCTAGAGAAATTAACTCTGTTTGTGAGCTGCCTCGTCATTGTATTGTACTCTGTCTGTTTGTTGCGGTAGACTGTTTCTTTAAACTGAGGGCTACAGTGAGCTTGGAAGAATTCACCTATTTCAAAGAACCTCTGTTTCCTTAGCTATAGAGAGAATATCCAAGATAGCATGCTGATTTCCAAACTCACCCCTGGCCCCATCTTGTGACTGCCCCAATGTATTTCCAATAGTTATTTCATTGACGGCGCATTGAAGTGCTATGTAATGTAGTGACATTGAAAGAATGAGTTGAATGAACCTGAAAAAAAAAACTGTTGGTACATAGATCATCTTCCATAGCATGCATCACTAAAGCTTGACAAATGAAGCACAATAAACAAAGCACAATAGCACGCATACACACACACTCACAAACAAACACAAAAGCAGACTTTGCTGCGCTACAGATAAAGCTGATAAATCTGTGGAGGAAGAAAGACCAAAAAACCTAAACTGATGAAAATGCAAGATGTCTGAAGAGTTTGTCCAACACGCCTAAACTAGCCTACGTTACATTTTCTTTCTAATCTTTTTCAAACTTAATAACATGACTCCTGGAGAGGCTCCACCCCAAGTCCAGCAGCCAGGTTGAGTGACGTGTTAAGTATTACTGCTTAACCTTTTACTCCAAATCATCATCAACTGTGGAAACTTTACACTGGACTTCAAGCAACTTGGATTCTGTGCCTTTCCACTCTTCCTCAAGACGCTGGGACCTTGATTTTTAAATGAAATGCAAAATTTACTTTCATCTGAAAAGAGGAGAACTGAGGAATTTTCCAGTTCTTTTTCTCCTCAGACATTTTTCTAATGTTGTCCCTGGTTCATGAATGGAGGAATGCAACAGTTGTAGCTAATTTCCTGAAGACACCTGTGCATGGTGGCTCCTGATGCACTGATTCCAGCCTAACTCATTATGAAATTCTCCCAAGGTCTTGAATTGGCTTTGTTTCACTTGTTTCATCTTCTTAAGGCTGTGACCATCCCTGTTGTTTGTGCACCTTTTCCTTACACACTCTTTTCCTTTCAGTCAACTTTCCAGGAATACACTTTAATATAGCACTCTGCAAACAGTTTTTAACCCTTTTAGTGATGACCTTCTGTATGTGTTGATTCCAAATTTTGTCCAAATCACCTGCACATAACGAAATTCACAGAAATGATTAATCAGATCAAGGGAGATACAGCTGTCTAGTTTAGATGATCCTGTGCTCACAGTAATCTGAGATTTCTATTCTTGGCTGCAATGAGTGCAACTCAGAATGGACTTTTTGGCACCAACGACCATGCAGTGGTCAGATTCACAGAGATCACATTATCCCCCATTCTGATATATTATATAAACTTTAACTCTAGCACTTAATCTGTATTTGCACAATATTATGCATTGTGCTACTGTTACATGATTGACTGATTGGATAATGCCTTATATACAGTATACAATCCAAATAAAGACCTATATACAAATTTGAGTTGTGGTAGCAAGCTTGTTATAGAGCTTTTATGTCCATATTATATTATTATATCTCATACACACCTACACAAATATTCTTGGTAACTGAATATCCCTGTTTGTTCCCCAGATTCCCTGAAGAACTTCCTGTCTCTGCCATTTGGTTCTTCAAAGAACAAACTGCACTAAATATTATTTCTAACCCCACCTTCAATAGTCAAATACAGGTCAGTGTTTCTCCTGGGTTACATTCCATTATTTTACTAATTAGTGCAAAACTGAGTCTAACAAAAAGCAATGACATTTTGCTGCCATTTAGATTCGATTTAACACTACTCATCTAAAAACATTTAATAGACTCATTCATGCCGAATAACAAAAAATCTCTAACGTGTTAGAGAGCATTAACTTTATTGACGTTTGAGTGCTTTATTTTTTGTACTGATGGCCGGCTTTTCTTTTTTATACTGAATAATGACTTTGATTGATCAATGTTTTACAGAAAAAACATCATTAGATTGAAAAAAAAGATAGTGGCACAATTGCACTTACTACCAAGGGTAGAAAATACTTGAGTAACTGCAATCCATGTCTACACTTACGTATTATTTGGGGGTATTTATTCTCTACATGAGTTTTATTTAAAAAATGGAATACATTTTCAAGAGAAAAAAAAATAGGGCCTCCACAGCACTCATTACATTCCATAAAGTTCCTCTGTGCTATATGAATTGATGCTAATGGGTTCATCAATTGAATGGGCTCAGCTTAACATCTAGTCATTAGCTTTCAATCAAGTAACGATTCATATTCTATTCATTCACTATTTAATGAAATAGCTATTTGCGTACTCATGAAGATGGATAAGCCAATTGACTGCAGTTTTAAACTTGAGGATGAGCTCCTCAGATCTACCTCAAGACTTGATGCAGTGAGATGCAATGTTTGTATAAAATGAGACATCACCTTTTGCTAACTAGAAGGCATGAAGTCTGTCAAATTATGAGGGGTCGTTCAAGTTAAACCGGGGCTTGTGGTCAAGCACAGTATAATGATGAGACTTTAACTCGCAGTTAAACATCTGAATGGTGCAAACCATTTAAAAGAGGCTATGCGTCCAGGAATTCCAGCCGAGGTGGCTCAAAGCCCACTATAGTTGTTCCCAGGAACATTCAGAAAGTGGAACACCTGATCCGCCAACTCACAGTACACACTATCATTCACAATCACTGCTTAAACATTACAGGAACTCAGCTGGGAGTTACTGCCACATCCCCCGTACAGTCCTGATCTCGTTTCAAGCCATTTCCACATGTTGGGCAAAGAAGTTCTTGGGAGGCCAGCATTTCAGACGTGAAGCAGGAAATCCTATCATGGCTCCAGCATAGTGAGAAAACTTTCTACCTTGATGGTATCCAAGTACTAGTGAAAATCCAAGCATGGTATCCAAGCATACCTTGATGGTATCCAAGCACTAGTGAAATGCTGGGAATTGCATTAGTGTAGGAGGGGATTATATAGAGAAATAAATGAAGTTCTGTTATTGTGCAGGATAACAGAATACGCTACAAGAAGCAACTTTTTTTTCTTTCAATTGAGTACAATTTCATCTGGATACTGCTTCATGTCACTTCACTTAAGTATAATTTCTCCTACAATTATCAAGAAATCATGATTATATAAAACACCTATCTGAAACACCTGCACACTTTCCTTCTCCCCAATTTTGAACTCTATGTCTAATAGCTCTACTACAATTTTTAGTAGACAGTAACACAGTGATATGTTCAATGATAACTCTTATTTTACTTCTATATACACTTTGCATGTGATCATAACATGAACATCACATGAGGTGCATTTGAATATGTAAAGTCATGTGAAAATAAATGAAAAATGATAAAAGAAAAGAAAAAAAGTAGAAAATATAAATGAAAAATCAGTAGAAAAATCATAATCATGTGACTAATCAGAGACATATTCAATATATAAAGTTTGTGAAACTCAAAATTAACTTCCTGTGACTTTAAAAACAGTTGCAGCAGTTACAGGATTCAAAATATAGGGGGGAAAATCTGATTTTAAAAAATGTCATTTGCAGTTGCACATTGAATGGAGGATAGCAACAGAGAACATTTTGATTCATATGGCCAGATACGTGTACAAAATACATCAGATGGTGTGTGTGGGGGGAATTCGAGAGATGGTGGTGTTATATAAAGCCCATATGGAATTCCATTAACAGTTAAGTGTCTACAGACTGACCAGGTTATATCAGGCACTTCATTCACATTCCTGATGCTCTTTTTCCTTTCTATTTCAATTCCACTGCTGTTGCTGTGCTGAAAGCTTCGAAATTAACGATCCACATCCATTAAAATCTGAAGTTAGGGGGGGTTAACAGGAGCACGTCGGCAGCCAGAGGCCAGGCCTGACCCTGTACAGTCTTTTGTGTGTGTGATAAAGGGGTGTGTGACAAAGTGGAATTAATCTGTAGCTATAAACACATAAGGTAATTTTTGTTGAACAATATATTCTGCATAAAAAAAAAACAATAGAATAAATTCTATGGACAGAAAGTTGACCGGGTGCTGGCCATGTGGTCTAATCCCACAGAAAAGACAAAAAAATGCTGGCCATAATAGAAAGGCAAAAGAACAGGACATTACAGCATACTATACAGACCCCGATCAGCCATAACATTATGCCCGATATTTTGTAGGTGCCGCCTTTGGGCCTCCTGGGCAGCTCTGGCCCCTCAGGACTTCTGACTCCACAAAACCTCTGAGTGTGTGCTTTTGGACACGTTTTGGCTGATTGACAGGGCGTTGGTAGAGGATTCTTTGGGTGCTGTGGGTCGCAGAGTGGAGCCTTCGTGAATCAGACTTGTTTGTCTGGTGCATTCCATGGATGCTCGGTCAGATTGAGATCTGGGAATTTGGAGACTAGATCGACAGCCTTAACCTCTGTAACTGCCAAGCCCCATACGCAGCAAGCTGGGATGCACTGGACATTCTGTTGCTTTTCTTTCATAGCCAGCATTGACTTTTTTCAGCAATTTGTGCTACATTAGCTTTTCTGTGGGATCAAACCAGACAGGCTGGCCTTTGCTCAGCCACAGGCCAATATGTATACAAACTGGATTCCAAAAAAGTTGGGACACTAAACAAATTGTGAATAAAAACTGAATGCAATGATGTGGAGATG
>JAQMYJ010000004.1:16894727-16907478 GCA_030014305.1 Clarias laeviceps
GGTCTACGGCCCTCCCTACTGAGTGGCGGTATGAGCTTAATGTGGGAGCCCCTAGTGACTGGGAGGAATTGGACACGGCAAAAATTGGGGGGAAAAAATAAATTATAAAAAAATAAACAATAGCAATCAAACAAATGTGATCATCCTACTTCAGGATGCTCCTACTGAGTGATGGTGATGCCCAGGAACCGGGATGACTCCAATGTTGCCACAGTGCTATTCATGCTCTCGCATCAGGCTGTGTAGGTCAGAGGATGAGATCGGCGCGTCCTACGTGCATAGGGATTTCGGGTGTTATTTGGTGATAAAAGTAAGAGCATTTCCACCCACACAACACGAATAGAACGTGATTGATTGGGACTAAACAGCTGTGTGGCCTTGAGAAAACCACTTATCAGTGAGGCTAGTTAAGGAGCATAAGTAAGTCTCTTCCAGAGTAATGCATCAGTGTGAGAAGAGATGCAGATGAAGTGATGCACCCATTATGCCCGGTGCCCACCTTATAAGCTTGCAGGAACAGTGTTATAATCTGGGGTAGCTTCTGTTGGTCAGGTTCTAGTTCAACAATGTTGTGTGCCAAAAATTTGATCACCTGACCACTTGAATGTACTGACAATGCCAAGCAGTCAACTTTGTGGCAACAATTTGATACTGAAGTATATGTATTTGGATACTATGTCATTGCAGGTTGACCAAATACTTTTGTTCATATAGTGTATATACACATATACACTAGTAATATATCACATAACAGTGTTTAATTATACATAAATCACCTAAAAGTAAATGTTTTGCTGTTTTGCATAAACAGTGTTATGTTTCGTTTCTTCTTTGCTCTTTTCTGGACTCTCCAACCAAGTTAGCTTAATTAGCATGCTGGCTAGTTAGCATAGCATTGAGTTGACATGTTTAATTTAATAACTCTATTTACTTCTAGTCCCTGTAGGTGCCTAAACCCGGGTCTACAGGAGACTACAGCAAGATCGGAGCAAAAACGTGAGACGGAAGATAAAGAAATTGTTTTTCCTGTTGGGTGAAAGGTCAACATTGAAGGGTTAAAGGACTCTGATATCGATTCCCAGCGCTGCTTCCTTCCTTCCTCTGGGATTAGCAAACACGCACCGAGAGACTTCCTCACTACGCATAAAAACTCTTGACTGAGAGTAGGAGATGGTTAGATTAGATTAGATTGGATTTTATAACGCAATTTGTGCACGGAATGAACTAACGCTGAACACCGGAAGCGCGCGCGCAGGGAGCTGGTTTGGTTAGCATTGGTAAGATAGCTATCATCCAGAGGCTAAAAAACCGCGCTAGCTGTATACACGTAAAACGTTATACTGAAACAAATACAAGCTCATACTATCAACGAGATCAAACAAAGCACTAAATATAATATGTTGGAGGAGATAATAAAATATTAAAAATAATAAAACTGTCAATTCATGTTGTTGACATGCTAACCTGCTAGCTTACAGCAGGCCAAGCTAGCCACGGCGCACTTCTATAATCACAGGAGAAAAAACACCCGTTTATGCAAGAACTCTCGCCTCACACCCATCTCATTTTAAAGGAATACTGCGCTTACCGTAGAGCTGGATGTCTTGTTCACCAGAAATCCTATGTTTTTGTTGAATTTTTCCGAATTCGCCTCGCCTCTGGGAGGTCAGAGTTCGCGACCCTTCTGCGCGACAGATGCAACTGCGCATGCGCAGAAATCATGTAACGGAATGAAGGTGTTCATCAAGGAAGTGAACTGAGGAATTATTCTACATTTTCCTTATTAGGATTATATACTGTAATAACTTGATTACGCACTAGGCTGACGTTGGTGTTTGGACTGATCAAGTTTTATTTCCTCGTCTTGTGCTTTTTAATCAAGTTTTACTTGAACACACAAGACACAGACACAATAAAAAAAAATGCTGCTTAAAATGATTTATTACCTCTGGTCATTTACATCTGACACACAGCACATTACTTCACTGGAGTGTTTTACATGCTTTTTTTTGTTGTTGTTGAGTGTTATAATCAAAAGTCAGTTCTGGAGGAATGGAAAAAGCACACACACAAAACAATCCTGATCAGTGAGCACAGAGACGAGTGACTAAAACAACAGGTTTAATCATAGAAATTCATCGTGCCCTGAGCTTGTGCATTTTGTTCAGTCAAATGAAAAATCGTTCCTCTGCAAACGTCATAACATCAGAAGAAACAACGTAAGACGCCACAAAAGATTTTATTCACGTCACCGTTTTCTTTTAAAATAAACCGGGTAATAGTATAGAGCCTTACACCTCCAGGGTCTGGGTTCGATTCCCACCTCTGGTCTGTGCGCATGGAGTTTGCATGTTCTCCTGTGCTTCCCCGCACAGTGCAAAGACATGCAGATTAGTCTCATTGAAGTTTCCAAATTGCCTGTAGTGTGTGAATAAGTGTGTGGGCTCTGCGAGGGATTGGCACCCCATCCAAGGTGTACACTGCCTCGTGCCCCAAGTCTCCTGGGATAGGCTCCAGGCCCCCCATTCCCCTATATACATGACAAAGCAGTCCAGACGATGAGTGAGTGAGTGAGTGAGTGAGTAGGAATTACATGACTGACATGATTTCATCATAATGACAAAACGGCACAAGGTGCACAACATTTTTCTCTAAGTCACGCTTGGGGATCACCTCACGCAGCGATATGTATTACACAGTTCTTGGCTCGCTGAAAACCTGACATGTTGAATTACACAATCATTAAATTTATTCAAGGAGACTAACAAACTTAAATTGTTATAAATAGACCTGCATTATATTATCATATACAGTATATTTACATGTACATCCAGTTATGCCCAGGATCACATTTAATTATTTTTTTTTTTTTACGGTCAGTCCTATACAAAACAAAGATAAAAACATTTTTTTTTAAAAAGGCTTAACACAATAATTATACAATAAAATTTTTGCTTACTTTTGTTTAGGGTTTCCAAAAAATACTAAGAATAATAATACTAAAAAAAACTACTGGCTTTTACAGTGGTATCCTACATCTCCCATAATGCACCATTGTAGACACAAACCTTGTTGCCTTTTCTTTGACACAAAACTAAATGCTCTCAATATTTAGACTTGCTCGTGCGTGTCTGCATTTGACCCATGATCAAATGTGAAAAAAATAAAATAAAAATCATTCCTGACACCGTCTTCACACTTACAGCCTTCCTCAGGTTCCCAGGACGTGAGGTTCTTGATATGTTCAGGGTGTCTGGACAGTGTCACAGGATTTGACTAATTTCTGGTAATGTATAATCTCATTTAATCCCTTGAATTACACATCTGTTGGCACATGTCCAGAATGAAGGCAACATGTGGCAGAATCCAGCTCAAGCTAAGAGGAGGTTAAAGGTCTTGGCATTCTTAAAATCACCTGCTGACAACCTCAATGATCACGAACACCTGCTTGATTTTGCTTCAGAGAACCAGATCAATGGAAGACACACTCCTTTGCTAGGTTGCTTCTAATCACGCGTCTTTGTTCCGCACTTGAATAGGTGATTTCTGTGCTCAGGCACTGCTCCTGACTTTACTAGCAGGAAAGAAAAGACTCCTAATAAATGATTTGGATCCACATTGGTCAAAGAATCATAGCCTCCTGAAATGCCTCAATCCACCTAAAGTGAAAAAAAAAAAAGATTTTTAACCTTGTAAGATATATTTTACTCTCATATGGTCATCATAAGTGCAGACAGTGTGTATGTACTGTATGTGCGCAGACCTCTGAGCTGTAGCGATATCTTCCGCTCTGAAGATATAATACAGTATGTTCTTGTGATAGAGTTTAAACTGCAGCTTCTTAGCTGGTCCAGACTTCTCTTCCCTCAGGAAGAAGCCCAGTAGCGGCTGGCTCTCCAGTGCTGCAACATCCTGAGCAGAGACACACACGGACAGACATCAGCACCAGACAACTCAGGCTCGTATGCAAAACACAGCCTGATTAGCAAATCCTGCCGAAACAAGACCGATGCACAAACAGGTGTGATGTACCTCACTAGCGGCGTAGGTGTAAAGGACTTTATTCTTGATGACGAACCACAGGCGTTTCCACGGTTTCTTGTAGCCTTTCGATCTCTGTAGATATCCACTCATCGAGGAATTCTCAGTGTTAGCGGAAACCTGTCAGAGAAAATGGTGTCAAGGTGCCGCAGATGTATTGGGACCCTAATGATATTTCCTAAACCTGCTAACAAGTATTTCTGATGATAAAGTCTCCATACACAGTATAGTTTTACACTTTTAAGGAAAAAGGTTTTCCTTTTTTTTTTAAATATTTGCTTACTGTACATTGCATGGCCAAAAAAAAAGCAGAAACAATTTGTGGGCTCCCGAGTAGCACAGTGGTAAATTGCTCGCCTATCATCCGGAGATCGCCAGTTCGATTCTGTAGCCTCTCTCAGAAAGGGGGCCTAGAGAGAGCTGATTGGCCGAGCTCTCTCAGCGGGGTGAGATGGGAGGCAGTTAACGCTCTCACATCAATCACAGTTCTACGGCCAGTCAGGGGCATCTGAGAGGAGAGGAGAACACTGTCCTCTGTGTGTGTTACACCGTCCCCAACGGTGCGTGAGCGAGCAGTTTGAAAAGATGCGGTGGGCTGGCGTCACGTGGTTCTGAGGGAACATGTGAGTATCTTCGGCCCTCCATGACTGACTGGTAGTAGGAGCCTTAATCTGGTAACCCCCTAGTGATGGAGGTATTTGATACAACTAAATTAGGGAGAAAACCAGGGAAAAAATAAAACAAATCCTAAATGGAGAGCACTTAAACACTTCAAGTTTTTCAAGTGTAATAGCGATAATACATATTTGGTCCACATATTTGGACCAAATGTTGGCCAGCACAAGATCTTTGCATTCATGTGGCGTATATCTGCAATAACAATCTGCTAGTACACATAGTTCATGTAAAATACTTAGGATCATTATAAATGTGACCTCTTTCAGTGCTGAGGGAATCTTCTTTTGTTTCCTAGAGAAGGAGAACGCTGAGCTGCGGCCGGTGGGTGAAACAGCCACCTCCGACTGCTCACCTGAGACAGAATCAGACACAGAGATCAGTCAGTCAAGACACGAATTTCAGCATTGCAAGCCTTGAAGTCGGAAGAGAAAGCCGAAACCTTTATCTTTCTGCTGTAGTTTGACGTAACACTGATCACACACGCGCGCTAGCTGATTCTTCAGGTACTCCAGGTAATATTTGTTAGACGAACACGCCTGGCACACAACCTGCAAATAAAAAAAGTGAAAAATTTGTAACTCACATGCAGTATATTTTTTTTCCCCCCCATGTGTGTGTTCCAGACTCAAGCTGAACGCTGACCTTGCCGCAGGCCCTGCAGTGGTGGCGTCTCCAGGTGAGGGTGAACTCGCAGGTACAGATCATACACATGGTGGTGCGGAGGTCTGGGATCCATATAGGAGCTTTAGAACCCAGGGGAGAATCATCAGCTGGGACTTCTTCAGACTGGATACAACAGGAAAACAATTTTTACACAAACACTGTCTAAGGGCAAAATGCTGCTATCCCCTTTAATATTTCCTTAGTGTAAAATATGATGTGACGTCAACGAGCCATTTGTCATTTTTTTACCCGTCTATAGTGTCTGAGTCAGAATTCATTTGCACTGAACAGAAAAAACAACTGTACTAAGATTTACATCATTCCTGGCTCTTATAGATTGAACTAAATCTCTTTTTACTCATGGAGAGATGGGGCGGAGCCAATGTCTGGGCTGGAAAAGCATACATAAAATCCTGGAATAAAGCATTTAGTCTGGTTGACCACAGCCTGGAGTCCTAAATTCCTAGTATCCCTGAGTGTGTGTAAATCTGTGATAATGAGGTTTGCTTTATGCTTGAAAACTGGCAGAAAAAGAAACTCGACATTATAAATGTGACACGTACAGTACATAAACATTATCCATCTTCAACCGCTAATCCGAAGTCAGGTCGCATGGATAGCAGTTCCAGCTGAGAACCCCAAACCTCTCGTTCCCGAGTCACATCAACCAACTTTGACTGTGGGATCCCTGAGGCATTTCCAGGCCAATGTGGCGATCTAATCTTTCCACCTAATACCCGGTCTGCCCTGTGGCCTCCTCCCTCCTCCCTAAGGAGGCGTCCTGGTGGCATCCTTAACAGATGCCCGAACCACCTCGACTGACTCCTTTCCATGCAAAGGAGCAGCGGTTCTAATTTGAGTTTCTTAAGGATAACGGCGTTTCTCATCCTATCTCTAAGGGGAAAACCAGCTAAACTTAAGAGAGTACATAAACAATAACGGTGGTGAATCTGGAACGTGCAGAAGATATGTGCATATTTCACGTATAGTGAACATGACTATAAATATCTAAGGGTTTTACAATCTCTTGCTATAATATGGATTACCTTTTCATTGATGCTTTGCACACTTAGCTGTCTCTCTAGAACTATTCTTAGCTGTAAAATTAATATTTATAATGTTTGTGAGTGAGTGAGTGAGTGAGTAAGTGTGCTTGTGCCCGTGTGATGGATTTGAGGTTCCAGGCACCATGGCAACCACGTACAAGATAAGCAGTACATATGTAGAATGAGTGAGTAATGTCATCGGTGCCATCTTTTGGCAAAATGAAATCTAAAAAGAATTTGTGTAAATTTGGAAGTTTCCATAATATGCTACAGCAGAGGGGTCTGTCTAATACTGAGTGGGAGTTTATCAGTACAGGGTGGTCGGTCTCTGGCTTTTACATACAAAATATGTGCATGCATGTGTGATTTACAACAGTGATACAAGTACATGGATCTGTGTGTATTTTTCATTTAGAGTCAGGCCTCTAGCTAGGAATTCTGGGCCGTCAGAATGATTAGTGATGTATATACAATCTATAGGAGAAAAAAAACTAAATACCAGTGTACCTACACACACCAAATATCAATTCTAACACCTAAGATCTTCTAGTCCAGTTAGTCTACATTTTTTTTGCCCTCCTCTTTCTTCCTGGAGGTGTTCATCCTTCTGGAGGACGTGCAAAAAATATACACCACCCATGAGCAGTATATATGACACCATCTCTCTTTCTCTCTCTCACACACACACACCTGTACATATCACATGATGTGGTTGTGCATGCAGTGACTCAACATAGCAATGTTTTATGTTTTTGGTATTTTGGTCCGCCGGAGTATCGAGTGGCGGATACTCCCAACCCTGGAGGTATATTCATCATTTCCATGGCAGCTATTTACCAGCTCCATTGTTATTCACACACTACGGGCAGAAGTTAATTAGTAACTACTAATTATATAGTAAAATTATATAGTAAAATACTATAGTAAAATTAGTAATGCCAATTAATTAAACCTGGGAACCTTGATGAACACCTAGGGAGTGGTGTCTCAGGGGGCTAAAGCTCTAAGTTGTTCATTTGGTGATTTGGGGATCTAAGGTTCCAGGTTCGAGCCCTGCCATCCATGTTTGCTACACCCCATATGGTCCCAAGCTGTAATAAAATAAAATGGGAGGGTTGCGTCAGGAAAGGAATCCGGTGTAAAAAAACCTGTGCCAAGTTGTGTGCGGATTGGCTGGTCCACTGCGGCGACCCCTTGACGAGAGCAGCCAAAAGAACGTTTAGTTAATTAGCCTGACCTGCATGTCTTTGGACTGTGGGAAAACATGCAAACTCAAAGCACACAGACCCCGAGAACCTGGACTGTGAAGGTACAACATGACTAATCACTTCGCCACTATGCCGCCTCCAATCAGGTATGCTAAATGCTAAAAATCTTTGAGTCATACTGTAACTGCTGTAGCATTAGCTACACTATTAATTGGCTGAACATAAATTGATCTTTTAAATCAAAGTAATGCAAGTATACGTAGCTAATGTAGAGCACAAGGTGAAAACATTTCACTCAACATTTAAACTCAAACTGCTGTTTTTCATTATTTTCAGCTAGTTTTGACACGTGCTGAGTGTTAACCATCTGAATAATGAAATTCCCTTTTGCATACAAAGAAGTGACTTGCTAACCTTAATAATCTACTTCAAGTGTTTGCTAAGGTCATACAGTAAATCGTAAAGGATTAAGAAATTAAGTAAGTGTTAGCTGCCTTGAATTAGGCCTTCACTTTATATTACACTGCACTAGCTTAGCAAAATAAGCAATGTACTGTTTCCACAGTTCAAAGAAGAAGAAGACATGACTTTGTTATGAAACTATCCAGAGCCTTAAAAATATATATACATTAAAAAAAAAAAAAAAAATCCCATTTATTAACATAAAGAAGCGGTGTTCTACAATCAGCCACTAGAGGGAGCCACAAATAGTCTAACTTTACTTTCGACTCCCTGTCAGGCTCCAGGCCACATGATAAGCAATAGGGAAGATAAATGAATGAACTGGCATATTAAAATACCTACCCATCACCGACCTTAAATGACCCACTCTAAAACACGTTGCCCAACTCTGCAGCTATAATCCCCACCACTCTTCTCAGAAGGCTTTCCACTAAATTTTGGAGCATGAAATAGCATCTCAAGTGTGTTCAGTGAGGTTCCAACCTGAACACAATATGGTTTTATGGGGCTTGCATTGGTGCATTGTACGTTGCCGTGTTCTGGTGCGCTCTTAAGTTCCAGTGAAGGAAAACTGTAATCTTGCTACCATATACAAAGACAAGTATGTGCTTTTAAAAACGTACTGTGGGAACAACGGGTGCGGTGACGAGGTGTCCACATACTTTTGGCTATACAGGGATTAACCTTGTAGCTTCAGGGAAAAATTCAACAAGTAAATGTCAGAGAGCAGGCATGCCTCGGTTGATCGGATACATTTGGAGAAAGTGGAAATTTGACAATTTTTTTTTGGCAAACATTTGACAATTTGCACTTTTTCTTTTCCTCTTTTTCTTTTCTAGCTTCAGCCTGATTCGTTCATTTCCATTTATGCCCTTAAAAGTCCTACTGTCTCTCTGATCATATAGC
Organism: Clarias laeviceps; assembly: GCA_030014305.1. Taxonomy (NCBI): domain Eukaryota; kingdom Metazoa; phylum Chordata; class Actinopteri; order Siluriformes; family Clariidae; genus Clarias; species Clarias laeviceps. The sequence goes on from JAQMYJ010000004.1 coordinate 16,903,732, forward strand.
ACTCGCAGATCTCGCAGATATACCAGGGGAACGCACACACAAAAACCCCTACCTCTTGGCTTCGACTTGAAATGAATGAAATCTTCTTTCTTGTGTAGTCGTCTATCGCTGTGGCAATGGCTTCTAGCCACTCGTCTCTCTCTGTGGCTGAGCTATACACACACACACACACACACACACGACACACGACACACGACACACGACACACGACACACGACACATCAAAACCAGCCTGGCCACATGTATAAAGTTCATTCCATTGTGCGTACGTGTGTATGATTTTTACCTGGCTGACAGGATGAAGGAACGTTCCACGCTCTCTATGTTCAGTTCGTTCTGATAAGCCTCCTGACTCGGCTTACTAACCTGCAGCAAACACACTCATTAATAATCTCGTGTGTATGTAGGAGGGTATTAGCGTGTGCGTTGGGGTAGGGTGAAAAATGCAGGATAGCCGACCTTCATACCAGCCAGAGACAGCATGCTGTTTACTTTATACTGGCCAGACTGTACAGGAGTGGTGTACAGCAGGATATCATTAAACTGCCGAGAGACAGAGAGAAAAAAGACAGAGAGAGACGGAGAGAGGAAGGGAGTTACTCGATTCACTTCTTAAATGTACAATTATAAGCAACAGGTCATGTCACGTCACATCACAAGACAGCGTTTTTGGCATTAAGCTGCAAATTGTAATATTGTACCACTGAGATACGAGTGTACAGTAATGCTTATAAAAGGTACAGATTTTCCACCAAATCACTTCCACATTTCATTTCAGATTATTTTATCACTAGCGTTCAGTCTCAGTCCTAAATCCTTCAGCCACTCCCGATTCACTCAAGACTTGACTCTTTTTTTCTCTTAGACGACACTCGGCTCAAGGAATTAAACAAGCCAAGGGATACTGTAATATAACTCACCAAATAAATGAAACCTCACATCTCAAACTAGGAAATCATGTTTTTGGGTAAATGAACGATAGGAATTTATTCATCATTTTATTAATCAAATATAATCAAATAAGTGAAGTAAAGTCTCTCACCAGGAAGAACATTCTGGGCTGCATGACTTTCCTGGACAGTTTCATCAGCGTGCCCTCCTTAAGAAACACCTGCATGAGGAACACAAGGAGAACCATCAGACATTCATTCATTCGCTCACAATAATCAATGCACAAATACAGAGAGAGAGAGAGAGAGAGGGAGAGAGGATTATGGATAACGAATCATCAGACAAGTTTAACATGTACCCTTCCAGGCTGCACGATTTCCTGATGGCCGTTTAAACTGCACTGGACCTGCATTAACTTCTGGAAGTTGTCCTTAAAAAGAAAAAGAGAATTTCTAAATAAGAAGAAAGACAGAGAAGCTGCTGCTTACTCATCAGTATCATCACCATCATCAACAACAACAACAGCATCAAGGTGGATTACTAATCTTTCAAAACACTAGGGCCAGATTTGTCAGCTCCAATTACACTCGTACACTTGAAACCAGGAAATGCTTATGTGAAGTCATGTTACACTATGTCGAAATATTAAGAAAACACTGCGGATTTGATTTAAGCAGCTTTTGAGCTTTGGAGATTTCTCACCAACACCCCATGCATTTTAAATCATGTTGGTCAAGAGGTCCTTCTTCAGTGTTCCAAAATAACAAACCTAATTTGGCTGATTAATAGAACAAATGGAAATCTGTCTCATCCAAATCTGTTCTGGGGAAAGATATTTCCCCCGAACCCACAATCTCTTGATTACACCAACTGGCTGATAAATATACAAGTAAATATTTTACAAAAACTGTCATTTTTATTTTAGTGCAAAGCATTCGGTGGAACCTTTTAACCATTAGATTCAATTGGATCACTTACAGAGTGAGATTACTGAGAGTCAGAGTGTACGTGTGTATCGTCTTACCCCTTGTTTCATGATGTCATTGGCATGATTTGCAACTTCCTTCACCACCTCAAGGGCAGCTATGTTAAAAAAAGAAAGAAAACCTCTTAGATTAAACTTATTGGGGTTTATTTTATACTTGCACTACTTAAGTCTTGAGCCACCCCTCATTTCTTCATATTTTTTCTTCATTTTTGGTAAGTTTTTGGCTCTGATTTTCAGTCCAATCCCTGAGGAATGATACTTTGCTTGTTAAGCCACACAGTGACCTATGAATCATTTAAGCATAAAAAAGCATCTAACTTGAGGCATGAACCAGTAAAAAAACAGATGATGACAGATGATCAGGCCGGGGACTGCTGATGCTGAGTGATTGGAACTGACGAGAAGGGAAATGAGGTTGCTGCTGAGGTTGGTACATAAACAACCAATTTTTAAACTGTATCTTTAGCCACTTTGCAGCCTGTTGCAGTAAAACATCTGTTCCGGTTTAATTAATTTCATCTACGATTTTTAATTTAAAGATTGACATCATACATGCTTCTCAAAATTTATATTACAAGTGTAAGAATGTATATTAAAATGAAGAGAAAAAATAAAATAAAGTCAGTGTGCACGCTCATCTTTGGCAGACGCTAATGAATATTAATGAGTATGCAAATGCAACGGTCACGTGACAAGGTGTCAAAACAAACCAGATGTCGGTGACCCAAACAAGCAAAGATTTTTCTTGGCAGATTCCGTAAAAGGCTTGTGTCTTTTTGTGCGAATTGGCTCTGTGATGGTTGTTTTAAAGGAAATTATTTTATTGAATTTATTTAATTTAATTAATTTATGAGGTCTCAGGTCACGGAAGGGAGGTTGGGCCTAATTAGCATATAAAAGTACAGGCTGCACAAAACAATTTTCAAAAAAAAAATTTTATAGATAAAGGTGCAATAACGGTATCACTCATTTTTTGTCACTCGACAAATCCGTATCACATTTGTATATTGAATATTCTTCATATTTATTGTGTACTTGTATACTTTGAATCAATATTTATTTTAATATGAAGAAATGGGTGTGGCTCAAGAACTTTTGCACAGTACTGTATATAATGGAGGACTGTTACTGGAGAACAGACTGAGGAGTCAGTGTCTGAAATCTCTCCCCCGCCCTCACTTACTATTCACTCTATAAAGTGTGAATCTGCGCTTATATAATGGCAAGTCATGATAGTGTTTACTTAGGAAGCAAATGCCTTAGAAACACACTATAATAACCTTCCATTAAGTAAACAATTTAACCATGCAAAATTATCTAATGGAGTGACGAAGCATTTTTGTTTTGTATTTTTTATTTTTGTTTAAATAAAAAATGCGTTAGTAAATTTATTTATATCCAAAGCTGCTATAAATTAATAGACAGTGTCGGGTGTAACGGGTTAGAGTACTTGGATTACTTTTTTGATGTAACGAGTAATCTAACGAGTTATGTCCGCCATTTAAGTGCTCAGTTATTTAGTTTTTTTTTCAAAAATGTAATCCGTTATTCAGACAATTTATGTAATCTGTGAGCCAGACAGCAGTGATTCCCAATCCCTTAGTGTGTGTGTAAAAGTCGTCCTACAAGCCCCGCCCCCGATAACCCGCTCTCCTCTGTTGTTCCTGCTGTTATACCCCTATCTCACCTATGCGGTTTGACTATGCGAGGACCGACACGTGGAAACATGGAAACCTAATCACAGCGCCAAAACTCACGGTGAATCATGATGAACTGTACTTACGGCCACCACGCAAAACCGCGTAGGTGAGATAGGGGTGTTAGTAGTTAACAGATTATGGGCCAAACTTCGCTGAGTGATGATGGTA
>JAQMYJ010000004.1:16907578-16953316 GCA_030014305.1 Clarias laeviceps
AGTTACTTTTATCAGAAAGTAACGCTGTAATGTAACTGATTACTTTTTAATGACAGTAATTTTGTAATGTAATTAGTCAACACTGTTAATGGACTATATCAGGTAAGGAAAAAAACACCCAGAAAAAGACCATTAAAACCATTAAAAGGTTTTGGAAAGAGATGCACATGATCATAAGTTAGAAAGTTTCTGTAATTGGATGCTTATTTATGATAGGGGTCTTGGGTGCCGCTTTCCATTATGTCTCCACAATTTTTTTTTAATTAACGCAAAAATAAGAAATACAAAGAAAGACGGGTACGGGAATAACTGATTTAAGCTATAATAACAGGAATGACTATGTTTTTTTTCAACGCTCCACAGCATCACAGCATTCTGAATTATAAATGTTTGAAATTTTTTGATGAGTATCAGGACCAATATGGGATATAAAAAAAATAATAATAAAAAAATAAAATAAAATAAACTGTTGGAAGGGGAGGGGCAGGAGATTTCTGAGTTTAAAACTTGAAATTTGATAGAATTTTTTTTTTTTTTTAATTTTCTAATATCTCAAATATCTTGTTTTTTTTTTTCTATCAACAAAGCTATCCGCATATACTGTATATACTTTGCAAGGTTGGGCAGACATCACTTGTTTTGCATTAGCCTAGAGTGGGAGATCTAATTAAACTTTAGTTTTCTCTTGGATTGAGTAACAAGGAAATACTTTTTATTTTAGCCCAGAATCACCAGAGCTTGAGTTGAGTGAGTTTCTTTTCTCGTAATCGTTTGAGTTTTTTCTCAAGATTTTTTTTGGGGGGGGGGGGGGGGGGTTTGTCAAATTTTTTTTTCTTGGAAATTTCGACTTACAACTTGAAAATTTCGAGTTTTAAACTCTGAAATTTCCTGCCCCTCCCCTTCCAACTCTTTTTTTAAAATTTTTTTTATATATCCCATATTGGCCTTAATACTCATAAAAAATCACCACAATCTCATTAATAATTAAAAATGTTTAGTTTTGTCAAAATGCTATGGTTTAGGTGTGGTATAGTTTGGTAAAGCATGATTCGCATGTTGTTATAGGAAAAAAATACTTCAGTTCAGAGTGGTAATGGCTTTTTACTTCACCTCCAGTTGTATCAGGCACTTTAACGTGGATTATTTTCCTAAACATGAATGCCCTGTCAAGTTGTATTCCTTACATAAGCTACAAATTTCACTGAAAATATTAGACGCTTAACTAATCATTTAAATTCTGCCGTGTTGGTCACACATATATAAGTTTCAGGAGTTGTGTATTCTGGTCATTACTTTGTGTGTCCTTGTAGTCAGACGAGTCTTCGGGAAGATTTTTTAAATAATCTGAAAGGCAGAAAAACAATTGTGTGAACATTTTAGAATGTCTTTTTATTTTTTAACATGCCATCATAATTCATTTTATTAGCATTAACAGTTATCCTATCTTGACATATCATGTATTGAGTATATATATATATATATATCTCATGAACACTGCATGGACAAAAAAAAATAAAGTCGCCATTACAGAACGTTCTGCATCAAGCAAAGAAAACAACTAAGGAGATTTTAAATAACTGGAACTGGGTTAAGAAACCTTCAATAAATTATGAAAACCTGGAAGGATAGTGCTCATCAACTTTCGGGAAGAAATGTGGTCAGAGAAAAATAAAATCATGAATATAGATCACTTAAACACTTGGTGAGTTTGCATGGTAAAAAATCTGCTGTAAAAACCAGAGCGATCTTTAATAGTCAGAGTAAGAGCATTTACGAATTTTATTTAAACCCGGTACATAAAAAATGAAAGACTGAATAAAGTTTATGACCTAACTACTTAACTGCTAACTAGTGCTGTCAATCGTTTTAAAAAATTAATCCAGTTAATCACCGTCATAGACTGAATTTTAAAATACAATATTTTGAGATGTACTTGTATTATAAATGTGCAATGTTGGAATAAAGAAATCCAAGACAAACTGGCTAGAGGTAAACGATCATGAAGTTTTATAATATTTCAAATATTAACACTTCACAAATGTTAAATTATAATCTCTTGAATAGTAAACTCTTGCAGCAGTAATCGTATCGTGAACCCTGTCTGCTCCTATAGTGGTGACCATGTCGGTCATGTCCTTTTTAACTTGGCCAGCACATGGTTTGGCAAAATAAAATGTCTTTCTTCTGTTTTTAACACACACCGAGTAAATGGCTGTAGTTGCAATTTGTCACTGATTAGATATGCTGTTACACCGAGGTAGTTATAGTTATTTAATGTAGTTCACCAGTAAATGCAATAAAAGTAGCTAAAAAAATAGTTCTTCTTAAAGGTAGCTCAAGCACACTTTGGTTTTATCCAAACTTCCATCTAGAAGCTTTTTAATAATGAAACTTGCTGTTCAGCACACCTGGTGATGCTTCCTCAGTCATCTTATTATCCGCGCTAAACATGCCATTATCATTCATAGCCATGTATCTGCACTGTGATTATGGAAAGCCACTAGGGTCAAATTTGGTCATATGAAAAAAAACAGCAACGTGTTAAAATTTCTAGATTAAATCACATGTGTTGATATTAACAGCCCTACCCTTAATATACCAAAATTGTGGAAATATTGAGAAAGTTAAGAGTAACTTTAAATGGCAGTGTTTGAGATGTAATGCAGCATCGTGTCAATTTTATTTGTATAGCGCTTTTAACAATTGTCATTGTCGCAAAGCAGCTTTACACAATCAAAAGAATTATTTAGGTGTCATGTACCTGTCAGCAGAAGGCGGTACTGAGGAATCCGCTGCACTGGTTTCAGTAGGTAATGCTTTAAAGCCAGACTGGCACAACGAGGACTCGTCTACAGTCATGAAAAGAGGAGAGAGAAAAAGCATACATTATTTAGGCTTTTTAAATTCTACACTTAAATTCTGCCAGATTCCAGTTCTAGCATACATGCCTTGCATAGTTTGTGTTCCTGCTCTAACAGGTCTGATTTTGAAGATTTTGAGTGCAGCTGCATTTAAAGTTGATAACTCTAATTGAGAAACACTGCAATAAACCAACTGCAAACCAACCAATTCAATCAAATGAAAATGGTGTAATTCTCCTTCTCAACAGGGGGCCGGTATCAACATGGAGTATTCTTCAATCTCAATAGATGCATTTACATGGACCCCAATAATCCAGTAATAATCGGAATGATACCCCAGTCAGAGAAAAAAACGCATCATGTTAACAGCTTAATCCGACCCAATTGGAAATTTTTTTTTTTTTTAATGGGGATGAAAGGGGTGGTGTAAACTTTTGCTAATCTGTTTAACAGCTAAATTAGCTACATTAGCTATGTAAATACTTGATCCAGTCATATTTTGTTATTATAATTTTATTCTTGCTTTTAATTGCTTGTGTAACACTTTGAGATTTGTCGACAAATGTAAAGTGCTTTAAAACAAAGCTAAAGCTTTGTAAAGCTTCCTTTAACACAACTATGTCTCTTCTGTGTTTAATTTCATCTGTCTACAGAAAGGACACGGAGTGTCTTACCATTTCACGCACAGTAAAGCATCTAACCAATCATATATGCAAATGAGCTCTTATAACCAATCATAACAAAGAAGGCGGGATTTAGCTGAAAAGATGGGAATCCTAATCTAACTAAGAAGTTGGAGAAAATATTTACTTATTTATAGATATTTATATATTATTCTTGCAGATTGAACACTTCGCACCAGGCAGAACCACTCTGCCTATATCATATTTGGTTATATTCTGATTAAATGCTTTTAGCATGTAAACGCACATCACATCAGATCAGCGTCCAACAGTTAAATTGGAATCTCTAACCTGAATGCTTTCAATCAGATTGAAGAAATTTATATTCTCCATGTAAAAGTAAGATATTGGCACAGTTTATAAATGCTGTGTGATATCGTCTGGCCAGATGCAAAATCAAGACAGTGTGACCCGCCCCTGTCCAGGATGAAAGGAAGTAGAACAGAAGGTTACTCATGTAACAGTAGAGAACCATCAAGACACCCGGGTCCCTCAGGATGACAATAACGGCTAAAGAATAAAGATGGCGCAGACGGGACCTTTTATGGGTCATGGTCATGAGGTGATGAGTTTGCTAGTAGAAATCATCAAGGAAACTAGTAAACGCCACTTTTTTAACACCATTCACAGTGAAAGGCAAAGGAAGAATTTCATTGTACGAGGAAATTTGTTTCTTTGCTGCGCATAAAAAGGTTTGAATAATCACGGTACTGTATAGTTTTTGAATCTGATATTCAAGAAACCACCTCACACCAAGGGTTTGTACGACTCCAAACCCACTGCAACCATGACCAGGATAAAGCAGTGATCTAAGATGAATGAATAAATATCTGTGAAACCCAATAAGATGTCGTTTTGATATTAACACAAATCCGTTATCTTCTTTATTTTATCCTACAACGGTTACATTAAATATAAAAAAAGAGAAGTGAATATCACCTTCTTTTAACATGATCACCTCCACTTACCTCAAACTGACGCACGACTGTGGCGAAAGAGGGGTTCTTGCGGCACTGTTCGTCCAGCAGAGCCACGTTGCGATCGAACTCTCGGATGTATGTGGAGTACATCTTCAGATACGGTCCCTTCTGCACAAAGATGTCAGCCAGCCTCTGGTGATCTGACCTGAGTGATTGGGAACATGGAGAAACAATTGAAACGAACTAAAATTACCGAACACCACAGTCTTCTTGCTGACACAAGTTACAATGAAAAGCAAAGCATTCATTACATTGTCCTCATGTATAGTGACTTGATCTCGTTTCAGGAAAAACAAATCAACAACCAATCAATCTTGCTTTTTTTAAGGATACAACACTACCTGTGTGTCAAAACCGGAAAGGAATTCCCTGGATTTCATTTTAATCAGCGTAATCGCCGGGTGTGGTTGTTATCAGAGGAGATGGTGAAAGGCACTGGTATAGTTGTGTTCCAAGATGCAATATCGTCCATATACAATTACAATGGTGATGTTATATTGACCACCTATTCATAAACTCTATACTATGAGACTCATTCTATGTGAGTGTGTATGTACCAGTGTGCGACTCTCTCCTCCAGCTCTCTCAGCAGGTCTTTGTTGAGCTCGTAGAGCTGAGGCAGGTAGTAAAGGATCTGATTCAGCACCCGCTCCTCCACCACAGGCTTCCCACTGGCACGGGTCGCTTTGGCGACCGCATCCCGGAAATCCTATCAGGAAAAAAAAAAAAGAAAAAAAAAAGAGATGCTTTAAACAAGTTCTTCATCATGCAACTGCAACCAACAGATCAACACAAGGTGTAACATCTACACACTCTACAATATCAATATTCTACAGCAAGGGAAGTGGAAAAAAAAAAAAAATCACAATGAGTCGAACTCTGTTCAACAGCTTGGAAAATTCCACTACTCAAACACACGACCCTCTCGGCACGGTGGTGTAGTGGTTAGCACTGTCGCCATGCACCTCCAGGGTTCGGGTCCGATTCCCAGCCAGGCTTGATTCCCGTCTCTGTGTGCATGGAGTTTGCATGTTCTCCCCGTGCTTGGTGGGTTTCCTCCTGGTACTCTGGTTTCCTCCCACAGTCCAAAGACATGTAGGTCAGGCTAACTGGCATTCCCAAAAATTGCCCGTAGTGTGTGAATGGGTGTGTGAGAGTGTGTATGTGTGTGTGCCCTGTGATGGATTGGCACTCTGTCCACGGTGTACCCCGCCTCGTGCCCTAAGTCTCCTGGGATAGGCTTACGCTCCCCGCGACCCTGAATACAGGATAAAGCGCTATAGACGATGAGTGAGTGAAACACACGGCCCAAACCCGCACCACTTTAAAGTAAACGAGGCAAAAAGAAAAATACCATATGTTTTGACTCTTAAGAGTGTTTTTCTGCTGCATATTCAAAAACAACAGCTGCTCAAAGACAAAACATGGGACTGTCGTTCATTTTACACCACATGTCTAACAACTGGAACTGCAGTTCTGACAGGAAAAGCGACTACATTCTTCTATTAAAAAAATCAAATAATTCTTTAATTAATACTGATCAGATTAGGTGCTTGGTTAACACTTTAAACCCCTTCTTACTACCCAAATTTTACATTAGCTTTAGTCTAGTTGTTAATATAGTAGGACATTAAGGCGTAACCAGCATTATATTTGCTGGAGAGGCGAACATTTCTTCAACACTATTATTCAGAAGAGGATGAAATCACAGATTTCCTAATTTGAATTAACTGTTGACAAATCAACACCATGGCATACGATTGTAAAGATGTTACAGCATTCAGTGAAGTCACATCCTACAACATTAAAACAAAACAGAACTTCTGCATTCATGCAATAAAGATCTGTTTTGTGTGAAGCAGCACTTGCTGCAGAACCAAAAGTCCAAGGGGTGGGGCTGGATCTGGTGCAATTCTTCCTTTAAGACTATGACTCTATCCCTAAAGTCAAACCTCAACCAACGAAACGGCCAACAAACAACAAACACAGCGACGCACCCTAGACTTTTGGTTCGACTCCGCCCAGATAAGACCCCCTACACTTTTGGTTCCGCAGTCTGGGGAATCCTGTAGAGGTCGATTCACCTCCAGGCCAGCAGAGGAGCCCTGACGCCACATCACTGCACATGATGCGAAGCCTTGCAAGTTTCTCTTTCTGTTTCAGTTGTGCCTTTTTCTCTCTCTAATGGTCACTAGTAGTCTGGTGTTTGACCCCTGCCTTCATTTGTTGATTACTCTTTGGAATTGCTTCCGTCTTAAAAATCTTGTGTTTAAACCAGGCCAGTTTTGACAGTCTGAGCATGCATGTTGTATAACACAGTATCAACCAATCAGCAGGGAGCGGTGATACAAGCCCCGCCTCTAGCTCTTAGTGCCAGTCTTGAGCTGGTGTTTTGCCAATCATTTTTTTTGCTACTTAACGATTCTTTGCATGCAAAGGCTGACAAGCTTGGGAACCGTTTTATTTATTTGGTTGTTTATATACTGGGAGCATTATTTGATGGGGATTTTTGTCTACCAGAATATGCTACCTAAAAATTCTCCAATAAATGTATGTTACAGTAAAGTATTAAAATATACACTCAATAGAATACATTTACCCCTTAAGAATTGAGTTTTTTTTTGTCTATCAATTCACACTATGGTAGCATAATTTGACACAACACCCACAAAACTTAAATTCTTGGTACAGGATTGATGGCCAGTTAAAAACACACACGCACATAAACACACAACTCCAGTTCTCTGGTGTCAAAAGATTCAATATTTTGTGCATTAAAAAAAACACCAAAAAAAAAGCCTCTTCATTTTCCAGGATCGGTTTGCGCAGGATAGGACCCTGGGAGTTTTGGTATGAAGATAATCTCTGGCTTACTCCCTCTCCGGTTCCCTCGCTCACACACGCATGACCCTCTTAAAGGCAGCTGTTAGGGATCACGGCCAACTGCGTGGGCACCAGAGGGGGTGGGTGTGACCTCTTTCCTAAAAATCTCTCCGTCTCTCCCTCCTTTGTCTCGCCACGTCTCTTGCCTTCTGTTCCTTCCCTCTCTATTTTTGTTGCTGATCTCTTGCTCCTCTACATGCCTTCTTTCGCTCTTGGGGTTTTTAATTTATTACTTCACGTCATTTGGTTTTTGATCAGACTTGTTCAAACTTGGTGCGCGAATCCACACAGTTATTACGGGGAGCGCAGCCTATAAATAAAGCCACAGGTGTGTGTATTAGTGTGTATCAGTGTTTATCTGTGCTCCAGAACTTCCTGTGATGCAGCAGGAACTAAAAGTATCATAAATCAAAGGTTTGTGAAATATGTATGCAAACATTTGACCTGTCCGCCTCCACATTACAAATCTTTCCATTTTTGATTTATGTTTAATGATTTATATTTACTTACAATGTGTAGCAACTTCAGGACATCCACAAACCTGTAACAGACACGTTTTTATAAGCCTCATAAAATTATATTCAGTATAAAAGTATATGAAGTATAACATTAAAACAGGATGGACAAGATAGCAAACGTTTCATAATGCAACAGTTTCTATAGCTAAATAAAATGGAACGAAATACACATATATTATGGTTTTTACTCACACTTTCTCTGAGCTCATGATCTCCATGGCAATGTGAACCACTTTATTCCGTTTTGCTTTCTCGACTTCCTAACATCACACACACACACACACAATCAAAATCACAACAGCCATATCGAGTTACAGCATCACAATACTCTTAACACTTACACTCCCATTGCATCCAACCATCTCAGGTAAATGAAAACACACAACTTCATATCAATGCAGACTTCACTGGTGTGTGTGTGTGTGTGTGTGTGTGTGTGTGTGTGTGTGTGTGTGTGTGTGTAAGAGAGAGATAGAGTGTGTCTGGTGCAGGCTTGGGGAGGGTTTGAAGCTGTGGGTCTTTATTTGGATCCAGGGTCTGTCTGAACATAAGAATAGTTTGATGGAGGAGACCTCCTGTTTCTCACAGTGTGTGCGTGTGTGTGTGTGTGTGTGTGTTAACCACAGAGAAGTCAACAGAGAGTGAGTACAATGGAAGGAGGCTTGTTCAAATGACTAGACATGCTAAAAAATGTTAATGTTTTGATGATTAAATATAACCGTGTACCAACATGTAACAATTTTCACACCAGTTTGAACAGAGCGAGAAGGTTAATTTCCTGTTTTTCTGGGTTCAATGTTTGGGATTTGACACTTGGATAACGAAATACTGGCCCGTGTTAATCAGCAGAGCTGTGAATCAGAGGCAGACTTTCAATTTGAATCAGTTTTGAGAGTTTCAGTTTGATTCAGTCTAATGTTTAGCGTCTGATTTGTCTTAAGCAACTAGATTTCTTAGAGATTTTCAAGTACTGTATTAAAGTCTTCAAAAAATATCTATTGAACAATGAACTGCTGTGTAACTTAAGTTGTAGGCTGTTTAACGGTCATTCCACATACAAAGCAATCTTCTGCTCCTTGCTCCAGTCCAGTAGGTGGCAGTGTTGCTCTAACTGCCCGTAAAATCAAAAGAAGAAGCAGCAGCCATCATCTTAAAAAAACGAGAGTGTTTTGCAAGTAATTTACCAACAACACAAGCAGTTTTATTTTCTACAAATGTTGTGGTGTGCACAGCCTCGAGTGTGATATTGCTTTTACACAACAGTTCCACAAACACCATTTATTGCGAACAGATTATGATTTGTTTCTTTATTTAACCTGTATTTTGCTCAGCCAACACATATCCTTTCCTGACTGGTGGAACTAACTAACCGCGACAGTCGGAGCAGGCGACTGACAGTTAATCAACCGAAAGTTTGTGTAATTAACAGGGGTACAAACTTTCTTTTAGATGCTCCCGTCGAGGGGTTGTCACAGCGGACCATACGATTTGCACACAACTTGGAGCAGGTTTTGTGCCAGATGCCCTTTCTGGCACAACCCTTGGCTTGGGAACGGCACTGCATGCCCCACTGTGGCAACTTACCAACAGCGGAGCTCGAACCTGGAACCTTAAATCCCCAGACCAACAGCCTTAGAAACCTGGGCCACCACTCCCCTTAGTGTAATTAACAGGGGTGAAATTAGTTTTAAAGTCTTAACAGTATTTACGTAGCCAAAACGTGAGGAGAATTAACCATGGTAGACATGGTAGTCTTATGTTTCTCTTTATATTTCCACTTATTCCACTTTAGAATATCAGCTAATTTCCAGATCCCGGGGTTAAATCCCAAATGGCATTAAATGGAAAGTTGGTGTGCTATGTAGGGTGCAAAACAGAATCCCTTGTTCCTCACACCAAGTAACTCCCTTGATCAGAGGTTAGAGAGGGATTTGGGATTCTAATTTCCTTGTGGTAGAAGCTAGTTAGCGTTGTAGCTCGCTTTAGCCGTGAACAAAAACAACACGGGAAATTCGGAGGCAATTCGGAAAGACTTAGAAGCAATTATTACAGAGACAAAGTGCTTCAGACAACATAACATTATCAGATGCGTTTTCTTGCTGAAAGTACTTCAGTAACTGGTTATGAATGTGGGTTTCGTCTTTCCAGTACGGCAGACCGTAGCGAACTACCTTGTCTCATGCTGTGATTGACAGTATAATTAACTGTTATTAGAATACATGACACAGAGTGATACATACTGTATAGTTAAACATCTCAGTGCTGTTAATATCTATTATCACCACTCGTGGAATACCTCTCAACCAATCAGAATATTCTGTAGTAACTATAACTGCTGTATAATTTGAAGTAGGTTTGCTAATTTAAGACCATTTAACATTAGTAAGTCATCGAAATAATTTTAAAAGTGTGAATTGATTTTGAATTCAATGAATTGAATTAACCTACAACAGTTTGATTAAACATAATACGGCTACAATTTTTTTTTTTTTTAAAGAATCCAAAAACTAAAATCTATCATTTTATTATCATATTTTAATATCCATATTTACCAGATGATAGGATTTCCAGGGATTTCTTTCAATATGCATTACTTTATAAGCATATTCACTGGCATACCTAGCCTTAGCATTACTTTGGTTTGGATCAACAAAAAAAAAAAATGGAGTGGCATCACCCATCGATAATAAGTAGGATTCGCTACCATGGGGCTATTTTAATCACATTGAGCGAAAATAATAGCTTTGGGCTTGTAGTTGTCGTGTGTAAATGCTATTTTGAAGGTATTCACCAGAATTCCTTCAAAATAAAATAGGGAGTTCAACTTTATTCTGAGTAGGAAGAATACCCAGAGTGCTAAGCTTTATATAAAACTACACTGTCTGAGCATTGAATACAGCCTGTAGCGTGTTGCATACACAGTGATTTCAACATGAGATTCTGAAAGATTTCAGAAACCAATAATTATCCTGGTGTGTCAGTGGGGGAAAAAACCTGAAATCTTAGAAAATGATATCCTTTGGTTCAGTTGAAGAAGCACTGAATTGTTAGGTGTTAGTTTATTACACGCTCAGGAAGGAGACCATTTTAGGACAGAAACGATAGTCATGGCTTATATAACCTTATAGAATGCGAGTGTGGTGTAACTTTAACACACATCTTAAAGTACATCACTGGATCGTATTAAGGTTGTTTGGCCGCAGTCCAGAATAAATCCTGCTTCACACTTCATCATTGTGTAACGACGGGATTTGTGAGTGAACCCAGTCTCACCTCTTTGTCTCTCGATTGCTCCATTTCATCCTTGCTGGATGTGGAGCTGTTGTCATCTTCCTCATTTGAGCTCAGCCCTTCCTCTTCCTCTGACAAGTCACCTCTCAAAGGAGGCCTGCAATTGATGTAAAATCATATTAATTAAAATCACACACATACATCATCCCTATAACCTTATTCTTTTATTGAGAGTCACTATTTTATTCATGTCAAACTTTAACGGAAATTATTTGAAGGGTTTTGGTATTTTATTTTAAATTACTGTACTAGTACATCCGTCTCACTAGAATGCAACAGGCGGTTATAAGCAGTCCTAGTGGGATAATTTTTTGATGTGTTTGAGAAGGTGATTGCAACACATTTGGAAGAAAAGCACTATCCGCCCTCTTCCACATACTTGAAACTTATAGACACCATGATTGGCCAGGGACTGACAGGAAAGAGAGAATGTCACTGGCATGCCAACTTTGCCCCCGTAACTCATCTGCATTCAAACATGTAATCCTGCTGTGTTCCTTGAGAGGCCCTGGTGTGATGTAACTCTGAAAAGAACCTATTGCTTCAGTGAACCCCTGATGCTTTTGCTAGAAAGGGCTTCCAAATCTACAGAAAACAAGTAACACTTCCAAGCCGTTCCCCAAAATACTAACCAGTTCCATACACAAACTCAAACAATGCAGTTATATTTAGCCAGATTATTCTTCTTACATGCTGATATTGAGAATAGTAACAAAATATCATAATATAGTAATACAAAGATTGCACATGGAGATGTAATTAATATAACATAACAGGTTGCATGGATTTAGATATACATTTGTTCACTTTCTTATAGACATTCTCAGTACAGTATATGAGCTACTTGGATCAGTTAATGTACAAACTTCCTTTCCATCTTCCAACGTTAGCAAAAAAAAATATCTAAGAAAAGGTTCAATGTGTCAGACACACTGTCTCCACTTAGGGGGCTTTCTAACTGGCACAATCTCAAAACCATAGAATATGGTAAGGATATGTTCAGGAACTTTGTGGGAGTTCGTTTTAGCTTGTTGCGGTTCGGGAGAAATCGTACCCATAAAAAACATTTTTGACCATGCTTGAATATTTGAAATGTAGTCTCAGACTTCTTCAGAACTTCTTTTAAAGATGTTTTTAAAATTATTCAAAATTGTATTGTAGCAGTTTGTAGGTGGTTCATAGAGTTTGTATGTGACTCATGCTTGTTAACAACAGTCCAAAAAATGCAGAATTCCTAGTTTATTGTTGACATGGAGTGCTTTGGGCTATGACTACTGCATGGGACAAGCTTGTATGTACTGTAAAAGCCCTTCATACTTGTGATCCAGCTAAAATTACTAAAGCTAACCCCGACACTTTACCACTAGTTACAAAGGGCATTCAAGTCAAACTGGGACTTGTCATTGTGCAGAATAACAGAACACAGTTGTGAGAGAAAAAAAAACTCCCTTTTTTCTCAATATAATCCCTTGCTACACTAACGCACTTTTCCCAGTGTTTCACTAGTGCTTGAATACCATCAAGGTTTCTCAGTAGCTTTTAGCTATGATTGGACTGCTTGCTTCAAGTCTGAAACGCTGGCCTCCCAGGAACTCCTTTGTGGAAATGGCTTGGAGCGAGGTCAGGACTGTATGAAATAACTCCCAGCTGAGTTCCTGTAATATGCAACTTCTGTTCGTAAATGATAGTGTGTACAGTTCCCACAGACATATGTGTCTCTTACGCAAATCGTTGACAAGTTATCCATAGATTTCCAAGGATCAGACATTCCACTGTCTAAATGTTCACGGGAACAAGTGCAGTGGGCTCTGAGTCACCTCTGTCAGGATCGTCATTCATGGACGCACAACCTTATTTAAAAGGTTTTAAATATTTTATTGTGCCTAAGAGTCTCATCAGCATACTGAGCTTGACGTTCTTGACGTAAATGTCTTTAAAAACACCTTTATTCACGCGAAATTTCATCACAAGTCCCGGTTTGACTTGAACGCCCCTTGTAGTGCACTGTAATAAAAATTACACCGTGTATGGTGACATCGATTATAGAAGAAAGTAGCAAATTCATAGCTTCTGTAGTCGCGATCAACCGTGAAATCATGAATTTTAATTTGTAAAATTTAATTGTTAATCTGCAAATGGATGTCTATTAGTAATGTTTTATGACTAGGTGCAGAGGTGAGGCAGCAGACGCCCTGCCCAGCTACTGCACCACATGAACAAATACAAGCAAAACAACTGGAATATCAGTGTATATTTATCCAAGAGATTTATTTTTTTAATTGTTGTTCACCCAAAACACTAGGTAGTATTTAACATCATGAAAGAGGACTTAATAAAGATTTGTAATATTAATAATACTAATTAGCCATCATTGATTAAGACAGTTAAAAAAGGAGCTCGATTCAGGTCACTATGCTCTCAGGAGCTCACCAGGACTAACTAACTCACGTAACGTGTTCCAGCCACCTCCAAATGTGACCCAATAAATACCTGTACATTTGATGCATACAGGACATGAACCAGATAAACACTGTGTCCTTAAATATAAAACATGTGATTCCAATGCACAAATCCAAGCACTACATCAAGCATTACTATTCAGCGATATTTAGGAAAAGTAATGATCAGAATTACAAAAGGCATAAAAATGATGAATCCAGTAAAAAGAATTAGTAATATTAAGTAAACCATATTTGAAACTAATAAAGAAAAAAAGAAAACCTACAAACACTCCTGGCTAAACTAATGCCGAGCTGCTACAGAACTATTAAGTGTCCATGAACTCTGAATTTCGTTCGAACAAAAGCGAGAAAGATGCTAACAAGTGAATACGTTTTAGAACAACACTTTTTAAAATTGATCATTATAATGCATATTTCACATTGTGAAAATTCTATGTGATACAATACACTCCTAATGCTAACACACAAACACATACTGCACTGCCGAAAAGAAATAAACTCTCTCTTATTATAACTGAATCCAGAATTAGCACGGTGTTAGAAACACACATCCAGATACAAACCCTGGTTGAAAACTCATCAGTGTGGATGCTGTATGTAAGAATATATTCCAATTTCAAACTCACACGGCCGTGTCGGGAATTTTTGTGAGAAACGCTGCTGTGGGTCTTATCGGATTTGAATAAGTAGGCCATTTTTAAAGTGTGAAGAACTAATTTCTCACACACACACACACACACACACACACACACACACACTCGGTTGCTCTCATTCTCCTTTTACACCTCTCTACCCCTTTTCTCCCTCTCCCCTTTTCTTTCACTCAGTCTCCCTCTCTTTCTCTCATTCTGTCTCCCGCTGCAGGCGGACAGAGCTCCTCTTGTTTACTGCCTCAGGCAGTCTTATATAAACTCAGTCTGTAAAGAGACCCTAGAGAGACAACACACACACACACCGCACACAGTTCAAATAAATCTAGAATATTTAACTGCCGTACATACATTTAACTTATTCCGTTGTATAATCACAATGCCAATAAAGATGCTAATATATTTAACGAGTGTCAACTCATTGAAATGAATATTTCATTCAGATTAAGCTTTTGACTGTGTAAAAAAATGCACAAATGAGATTACACAATGACACCTGACTTGCATTAACTAAAGCCTGGCTACGTAAATAATCTTTAAATGAGGTGTTTTCTGTTTGTTAATATCAGACGTGAAAAAGCGTGAGATTTTAAAAGCACAAACTCAACGCAATGACATTGAAAATGATAATCCTAGTTTAAAAAATTAGTAAAATGATGAATTTAAAAAAAATCTCATCATGACATCCATGTGAGGTTACCCAGAAGAACCCTAAGAAGTCCTGTTAAGGAAAGAAGGGGTTGATAATGGTCACATCACCGTTTTTTTTTCCAGCTAAAACAAGTAAAAAAAAAACAGCAGTGGGCCTAAAACAGAACCCTGATGAGTACAGTATGAAACAAAGCTTCTATACATTGTGAAGTACATGCAGTGCCACATAAATCCTGTGCAGGGATTAAATCAAATCTGAGTGGAAGTTTATTAACATAATCGACATGTTGTTGCGTCATAAAACCGAAGAGCCAATCATGTTTCAGTATGCAAATACAGGCTGTGCAACTCTGCAACACTAACTAGCTGGGCATGCAGTAGTTTTGTTTGTTTGTTTAGTCGTTCAGTCGTGTCCGACTCTTCGTGACCTCATGGATCACAGCACATTAGGCCTTCCTACATGCTGTCTTTGGTTTTTTTTTTTTGGCAAGGATACTGGTGTGCGTTGCCATTTCCTTCTCCAGAGGATCATCTATGGGCAATTTGGAAATGCCAATTAGCCTAATCTGCATGTTTTTGGACTGTGGAAGGAAACCAGAGAACCTGGAGGAAACGCACCAAGCATGGGAGGAACATGCACACTCCATTAGCACAGACCTGAGGTGGGAACTGAACCCAGGACCTGGAGGTGCAATAGTATAGAAAATGGGGGGGGGGGGGGGAGGAACTTTGAGTCATGTGACAGACCACATCACAATGAAAAACAAACCAGATAAATAAAGTATAGAGAATCAGTCATGTCATGATGTGACTGCTGTATTGATAAGGAAAACAAAAGAAAACATGGTTGAATGAGATGTGAGAGAGAGCGAGAGCGAGAGAGAGAGAGAGCTTTTTTTTCCAGAGGCTCTGCCCTCTCTTCTCTCCAGATATTTCCTGCTCTGGCCACTGAAAATAACCCACAGGAAAGCGAGTCAGTCTGAACTCCAAGTGCGGACCATTATAGTGACTGTTTCAGCTCTCGGCCTTCTGTGTTAAACAAATTGATGGTCATTTTACTTCTGTAGTGGTTTTGGCTCTGCAGGCTACTGAGGTTAAAGCTGCTTGCTTGCACAGTGTCAGATACCATATATTAGATCCATGCAGTTTCATTGAAGTTTTCAAAGTGAGGCTAATTATCTCAAAAATGCTGGACCAAACGTGTGTATTTCACATTGCATTCAGTAAATTACAAAGAATTCATACGAGCATACACTAGTAAGTGTTTGCGAGTCTAAGAGTCACCTTAGTCCTCCCTCGGAAGGTAAACTTTTACACCCACTCATAGTATGACCAGTTCATTTCTGCAATGTTAAATACAGTACTAATACTGTTTTCTATTAATTATTAATCGAACAAAAGCCTTCAAGATCTTGATTTCTCATGATAATATTCTTAATCTTCTCCTGAATTATCTAAATCTGAATCACTGCACTATGTGTCAGGATTTATGTGGCACTGCATGTACTGCACAATGTATAGAAGCTTTGTTTCATACTGTACTCATCAGGGTTCTGTTTTAGGCCCACTACTGGTTGTCTAACTTCCAAGACAGCCCTGATATCTGTGCTTCCTTCTTGTTTTCCCTATCTCAGGAGACACCCTGGACAGGGTGCCAATCCATTGCAAGGCACACAGACACACACAGGCCATTTGGGAATGGTAAAAAACCTTGCCTGCATGTCATTGGACTGTGGGAGGAAACCAAAATACCCGGAAGAAACCCACCAAATACAGGGAGAACATGCAAACTCCATGTACACAGACTATAGGCGGGATTCGAACACTCGACCCTGGAAGTGCAAGGCCACGGTGCTAACCACTACACCACTGTGCCACTATACATTGACCTTATACACTACATTACAGTGAGCATACTTGTCCATAACTGTTCTTTCTCACAAGCTACATATGGCACTCCTGCAAAAGCAATCATCCCGACATCTTCTGCCCTCTGGACCTGTCTGGTACATCCTGGTGCACCAGTTCCAGTTGAAGTTCTGCTCACATGGAGACCATTAACTCTTGCTAAGGAGTCCATATGGTCTGCTTATAGATTCATGTGATAACTGAGGGTAATACCAGTTAACAATGAAAATGTCTTAGATGTTCTCTTAATGTTTCTTCCTCATGTCATCTCACCTCTGGCTTGCTCATTAGGCACAATTATTATTATTTTTTATTTAGAATCAAAATTTCTCTTCCAGTAAAGCTGTTTTGCGACAATGTCCACTGTTTAATGTACTATACAAATAAAATAAAATTTAATTGAATTATCATTATTCCAAGAAAAACATGACATTGTTTCACACGTTGCTTTGACAAAGCATTGTACTATTCAAAGAAACACTGAAACATTGTGTACGAGATAAATAGGTTATTACTTACTGTTGGGTTCAAGATTTTAAATGGGACCTATTATACAAAAATTTGCATTTTACTCTTTTGAAGTCATTCAAACAGGTCTCTAGTTCATATGTACAACCATAAAACATGAAGAAAACATTCCCTGTTTTTTTTTTTGTTTTTTTTGCCCTTTTTCCATTTTTGTATTAGCCCGGGTTTAAACAAGCCATTTAGATTATAAACAATTTTTCCCCCCATTGTGTTATAAAAATATCCCCCTCCCACGGCTTGCTGCTCAGCTCTGCTGTTTTCTGGATGGACAACAGAATGATTCTCAATCTATTTATACAGATGCAACATGGTCGGATTGCTTCATTCCTAACAGAAAAACAGGAATAAATGTACAGAAGCCAGTTTTATACCACAGTGATGCCCGGTGTCTGTGAAAAATCCCCTTCAATAGAGCAGCATAAAGAAATCAAGATCGCCATTCGTCATTTGCATACACGTCCCCCGCAATAGATGCATAGACGCAATGCAATATTTGATAATATGATTATTTTGATAATCTTGTAATAATGTGTCATTTTTTCCAACTAACAAGACCTATTTCTTGATCATTAATCTTTATAACAACATATTAATGATCTTTGTTTTTCATTTTGTGAGTAGCAGCACAGAACTACAATGGAAAGAGCATTACATATTAATGTACTTTATATAAATATAGGATGTATTATATTGTTAATCATTTATTTATGTTCAATAACTAGGAAGTACAATGATTGCTGCCTCACCGCACAAATGTCCCGGATCCTTACGGTACCCAAGTAAACTTTTGTTTTTTTTTATGACAGTTCATAAGATGCAGGCTATTTATGAGTATCTAGAATAATGAGTCTTCCAGCAATAGATCTTACAGTTAGTACTTAGGTGGCTTGTTTGATGATGTCAAACAGTGTTGCGATCAACTTTTCTCTAAGATAAAGTTGCAGGTCTGGTTGTTTGCGAACAGACTGGTTCCTAGCAGGATTACTGCCTAATATGCTGTCTCTGGCATTTTTTCCATCGTTCCTGCTTCCTTTGTCTAAGCAAATAAAGTGGAATTAAATTAACTTCGGACAGACATATTGACCTCACTGGATTTCATGTTTTTTCCCCAGGGGATAGATGACAACTCTGGCCTGCACATCGAACAGCTTCGAAATATTAGAGGGACATTCAACTTACAAATGTTTAGAAAAATCTAACATATTTTTAGATCCCAACATTTCCGTGTCTGCCAGAATGCTATAAGTCTAGTGACTTGCATGTCTCACACATCTACATAGTGTAATGTAAACAGGTATACTGTATTTTTTTTTATTGGAAGGTACAGAAAGTACAAAGTATGAAAACATAAAAACATATGTCGCATGTATAGGGTTAGACTGGTAAGACTGATAGGGTTAAAAAAAAAATACTTGAACTTAACAGACACCCCAGAAGAAGTAGTTGATCTTTTACACACATCATCTAAAGCCTCTTACCTGCTCATTTCATATGGTTCCTGCACTTCATACACTTCATTATCCGTGCTCTGACTGGAATAGACCCAGGGTAGGTTCATGTATTCGGGAATCTCCTCATAGAGGGGAACATTTTCATATTCTACTCCACAATCCCCTTCTCCATCATTCCCAGTGACCTCCTCACTACATGGTGTGACCTCAGCATTGACTGTAGTGTGTGCGTCATATTCCGTATCCGTGCTAGTGCAGTCCAGTGAAGTCCCACCACGCAACAGCTTGGGAAACAGCTTTACGCGCGCTTCGAAAAGTTTCTTCAAGCTGCGATGTTTCTGCATACCGACACCCGGGTCCACGCGCAGGAGATCAGCCGAGGAGAATGACCTCGCCCTCTGCTTAACTAGTCTTGTTCCTGGTCGCTTTCTTTCGCTGCTTTGCGACTGACTAGTGCTTTGAGATAGCTGCTTACCAAATAGTGGGATTCCTGGAAAAGTGATGCGCCATGGTGAGTTTTTCTCATTGGGTGGGGGAGGTAGGGCTCCAAATACAGGAAGGGGAGCTGAAACTGGTGTTTGCGGTGGTGTGATTTGTTTCCTCGAGTGTGCAGATGCTGGTAGACTGTGTCTCTGCGGCTTCTTGGGAGCGATCTTCGGCGAGCTCTCGTCCGCCGAAGATGCCTTGGTTACTGTCGCCACCTGAGGGCTGCGGTTGAGTCGGATTTGTTTGGGTAAACTCCTGGTGAATGGACAACGAGCAAAATCGCCATATGTGCCATTTTCATCTTCATCGTCGTCCTCCTCTTCATTGTTAAGATTCTCGTCCAATTCTGCATGCTCCGCAAGAAGTAGGTTATCCAAGGAAGAGGAAGTTTTATAGTTGCAACTGTCTGTCTGTAGGAGGGACTTCTGTCGAGGAGGCGGGGCTGGTGCCTGTTGCTCCTCCTCCTCTATGGAAACAGATGATAAACCATCACTAAAGGTGGGAACTGAATAGCAGACAGTCTCTGAGGTGGTCACACAGCCATTATTGTGTGCATCACCATTCGAGTCCCTGTTGTGGGTGGAGTCTGTGATGTGGGTGGAGCTTGTGTGTGAGTCTGGGGATGTGTTTGCAAGAGAAGTGCTGGATGATAATGCAACTTCTGGAACTTCTGATAAAGAAAGTTGGTCTTCTGAGTGTGTCACCTGAGTTTGGGGTTGTGTCCCTGTTTCGGCTGGATACTCCACCACCACATTTTGGCGGAGAAGCAGATTTCTTCGTGGACGCCGTGGCTGAGGCACAGGAAGTGGCTTACTAGGGGGTGAAGGCACAGAAACAATGGTGTGTGTGTCATCAGAAGTTAAATACTGTGTCTGTGATGTCTCCTCAGCAAGTTGATCTTGTTTCTGTTGCTCTTGCTCTTGTAACTCTGGTTGTGCGTGTATGTGATCCTTGACAAGCACATCTGTGTGTGGATCTTCCTTTGCATCTGGAAACATGTTTGGGGTGTGTGTGTGAGTGTGGTTTTGCACATCTTGTCTGAGTAAAGTCACTTGCTCCTTTGCACTGTTGCACCCGAGCTCCTCTATTGGGCTGCTTTGCTTTCTTCCTACATCATGTTCTGTTGTTTCATTCGTCTCTTCAGATCCCCTCGTTTTACAGTTGCCCATATGGTGACTCTTGGGTGGTATGATGTAATGCGAGAGGCCCCCGTTTTTGGATGCGGGGACGCCCTCAGATTTGCCGGTGCTGACAGAGAAAGATGACTGGACGGCTTTGGGGCTGATTTTGTCCAGACATGGTTTAGGCGCTAGGGCAGGTTTCCCCCGCTTTGGCACAGAAGGAGAAGGAGAGTGAAGAAGGATCTCGGGTTTGGGTGCAATCGGCGGAGGGGCCGGCTTCTGAGAAGCCAAAAGCCTGGGTTTGGGGGCGACCGGCGGCTTCTTCATACCTGTACATGAACACACGTGGGATAGAAAGTTAGTACATTTCAGGAACATGGCAGGAAAGACAACTTTGATGGCAATGTAACAATTCCATGGTTGTTTAAAAAAAATAAAATAATAATAATAAAAAAGTACATTGGGCGTACCATCACATTGAGTTCTACTTGAATGGTGTGGCATACTGCAAAGCTTTTACACAGAGCTGTCAATCATATGGACAAATCTCTAGCCTAGGACAAACAAGTATATTTATTTATATGTGCTTAAACACAAGTCGCTGTAATTGGTTCGTAAATCGTTACCCTTTTATATGCAAAAAAAAAGAAGCAAGGATGAGGTCTGTTGGTAAGAACTATACATATATATTATTTTCACGAAAAATTTAGCTGTAGCCAATTCCAACATGTCTCTCCAAGGTGACTACTACCAACCACATGCTTCCTCCAAGGCACATGATGCCAGCTGACCTTATGGTTTTGAACTGCTGTTCACACAAAACTGGTGACCGCAGAACAAACCCTGAGAAAACACTATCTACCTCGTCCACTTGCATGAGATCACAGATGCCCAAGACTGACTAGTGTCAGCATGATTGATGCAACAGTGCCGTTATGCCTGCCCTTCCCCCTGGACAGAGCCCAGGAAATCTGCCCCCCCTAGACTTCTGACTAAGGATGGCGGCAGCCTAATCTGGAAATTGCGATCAGATCTGATCAGTTCCTCACAGTGAACAAAAATTGCCATACAACTTTACTTTAATACACTATTTAGTAGAGATGGGGGGGATCAATACAGTTAAGTACCACACTTCTTTTGTGTGACAAAACATGCAATATATATATTATTATCACACAGTATATTTTGATACAATACAATATTATACAATATTATCATGATATCTAAGTGCTGATTCGATTTAAATTGTGATTTTGAAAGTATCATGATTTTGTAAACATCCCAAATTCATATATATATATATATATAAAAAAAAAACACTTAGTCCTGGTTTGACTTGAATCTTACATACACATAGTGTATAAGGGGCGTTCAAGTCAAACCAGTGTTCCCTTAATTTTTTTGAAGCAGTATATTGTATATATCTAAATCATGATACTTTCAAAATCACAATATAAATCAAATCAGCACTCAGATATTGTGATAATATTGTATCGTTTGATCCCTGGTGATTCCCAGAGTTAATATTTAGCACAACATTCCCTGTTACCTTAAGACAGTTCTTACATTATTTTTATGCTCACATGCAAGGTATGACATCACCCAAAAACATCACATGCTTTCCAGTCATAACATCAGCAGATTGTATCTAAAGGTATGTAACCTCATGCAGTACCATTCCAGCATTTCCAGTTTAAGTCTGTACTGAATATTGAGTAATCTACTGCAATCTACCTACTAAAAGTCTCTAACACAGTACTGTATTCAGTACAAGCATGTGTTCATGTAAAAGTATCATATCACAAGAACTGTTTGAGGTCTGTGCCAGTTTCAGATATCGTCACTATCTCCTGTTACGGAATTAGTTGTCTTTTTCCCTATTGTACCATTAGACACAGTTGGGCACACAACAAGACCCAATGGTGCATGTGATACGGAAAAAGTATAAAATGTATAAAGTGGATCTGGAATCCATGAGGTTATAGTGGTGTGAAGAATACGGTCATTATTGCTGCATCACAGCTCCGGCATTCTTAGTACCAACGCAAGGTCAGGTTAAGGTCCTTCATCCCAAAGCATCAGATTGAGCAGTTACTCATTCTGTCAATGTGTGTGCAAACTAAGTTACTCTCAAATGTAACAGTGTTGTCTCTGCGCCTTTAAATCGTGAGGGGAATCTCAGATGCCAATCTGTCAGCTGTTTTCCACTGTATTGGACTGTGAACTCTGTTTTGTTGAGGATTTTCCAAAATTAGGATTATTCTCCATCAGGACAGCTTTACAGGAGACATTTTCTATCGTCATGCTCCCGGACTGATTCATTAAAATCGGTGAGGCCGATTCATTCACCCACCAACGCCCCCAATCGCACATATACAATATACCGGCCTTTAGACATTTTATACATTTCACTTACACACTGAAAATGTTGTATATAATTGTAAATATTGGTATCTAGTGCAATTTCTTTTTGTACATTACACACGAGCTACTCCTGCGATTAGTTTGCATCTACAAATGTTCGTAGAACCGCGGCTCATTCGTATCTGCAGAATTTCGTGACTCGAATTTTCGTAACCAGGGACGTCCTCTTAAACAGGTCAATCGCAGTATGTGTCAAAATCATCGCAATGTGATTTCTTTTTTTAAATCAAATCACGCAGTCCTACTTCTGACCAGGTTAATGTCTGTCGGGTAACAATGACTTTTTTTTTTTTTATGGGAAATGACTTTTTATTGATCTACAGTAATAAAAAGCTCAGCTGTGGACACAGATTGGGGACTTTCCTGCTCTAACTCACCTGATTCAACTGTTAATCATCAGATTCCACAGAGACTTAGCAGGATGGGAAATAACCAAATTCCAGACATACCACACAACTCTCATACATCACTTCTTATAGCTTATAGTCTCGGAGTCCATTTACATCTGGAGTCAATCGCAAAAGGGAACCGAGAACATAGCCAGGACATTTTAGCTCTTGTAGCTATTAAGTAATGGAGGACTCTCTCATCTAAAGTGTTTTCTGTAACTCCAGAACTGTGTAAAAATCATGCTCAAAGTGAGCCACCCCTCATTTCTTCATATTAAATGTAATTAAATGATGCATAATAAATTAAATAAACAAGGACAAATGTGTTACTGTGACAGGCCGCAAAGTGCCTAAAGATACAATTTAAAAATTAGCTGTTTATGTAACGACCTCATCATCAGCCTCATTTCCCCTCTCTTCTGTTCCAACCCCTCAGCATTCAGCACCACCAGTATACTAATCACCGGCCTGAGCATCTGTCATCATCTGCACCTGTTTCTCACTGGTTCCTGCCTTAAGTTAGATGTTTTTGCACAAAATAACCTCCCTCATTTCACTCTCCATTACAAATTGCATAACTCGTTTTATATATGCAAATTATTTGATCATGGTTATATATCTTCCTTTGTTGCAATCTAATCTAATCTTTATGCTTAAATTAAGCAATATCACGGAGTGCTGATATTCAGCACAACAGCAGCGTGATATTGCTTTTATACAACAGTTCCACAAACACCATTTATTTTGAACAGATTATGATTTGTTTGTTATTTAACCAGTTATAAGCAATCAGCGACTGGCGGAACTAACCAACTGCGACTGGTGGAGCTAGTTACTGACAGTTAGTGTAATTAACAGGGGTGAAAGTCTTACAGGTAAGAACAAAACACTGGAGGAGGTGGACAGTCCTGTGAGTCTTGTAAAGTTTCCCTTTACATTTATAGTTCTTACGCTTCAGAATATCAGCTCCATGCTGCGACAGACAGTTAGTGTAATTAGCAATTGTTAGAACAGCTCTGATGCGGCATGATACACAAAAACAGTTAGCGTGTTGTTAGCGTCCATTATCACCACTCGTGAAATGCCTCTCAACAGATTGCTCTTTGAAAAGAAAATATGAGAAAATGTGTTGTGGCTAAAATCTTTTTACACAGTACTGTATGTGCCTCAAGCATTATCCCATAAAAAACACTAATTGTAAACGATAAAAGAAATGAGCATATACCTGGAGCACTGGAATGTCATGGAGGCAGCCATCTTGGAAACCCTGACCCACGTTTTTTTTTTTTTTCCACTTATTACTCACTCACTCATCATCTATATCGCTTTATCCTGTATTCAGGGTCGCAGGGGCCTGTATCCTATCCCATTTAGGGCACGAGGCAGGGTGCACCTGGATTGGGTGCCAATCCATACCAGGGCATACACACATATACACACACACACTCACATGCTCATTTACACACTACAGGCAATGTAGGAACACCAATAACTGCATGTCTTTGGACTGTCGGAGGAAACCGGAGTACCAGTATGAAACCCAACAAGCATGGAGAGAACATGCAAACTCGGGTCTCCATGCACACAGACCCGAGGTGGGACTCGAACCCTTGACCCTGGAGGTGCAAAAGACGTCAGTGCTAACCACTAAGGCACGTCTATTTGAAATTTAATTTGTAAATACTGTATATACTACTTTTTTCTCAATTTTCAAGAAAGTACCTTATATAGTACTCATATAAATGAGATTAAGTTAGTCACTTGACAATGTAGATGAAGCCGTGCGTGAGATTATGGAAAAGACTCTAGTTATATTAGCCTCATAGTAAAGATTGTAAAGAAAACAATGAATGTTCAAAAGAACAAAATACACATCAGGAAAATCTTCACAAGTGTCAAACTCTGAGTCCTGGATTATTCAGTGTGCACATTCTTTCTTTTCTGTGCTGAGTAAGGACAGTAACTGAAACTGGCTTGATTTCCGGAGTTTACTCGGCTGTGCTTGTTTGTGCTCCATTGAGGATGGGAAGCAATCCAGGACAAATGTAAGGAAGAACAACTTGAGGGAAGGGGGAGGGAGAGAGAGAGAGAGAGAGAGAGAGAGAGAGAGAGAGAGAGGAGAGATTTTTCTGTCATTTTAAGGGACGAAAATCCTTTTATAGATGAAACATGGATGCAAAACTTGCTGGATTAAAAAAGTTTAAAAAGGACACAAATGGTGTGAGGACCTGAATTTACGAGTACAAGTGTGTTACAGTACGAGTGTGTGCTACTCTGTGTATGTGTGTGTGTATATAGTCATCAGGCGGATATGCTGAGATGGGCAAATTTGCTGGCTATGGAAAATTATCCTTCTTACTCCTGTTGCTTCACATCATTCATAACGTAAATGCACAAAACTCAAAAGAGCGAGTAGATTGAACACACCTTAGGTTTATTGTTGAGAAAGAAAATGAAAGAATCAGAAACAAAGGGTCAGTCCGTCAGAAGTTATTCCTGTTTTAAGAAAGCATAAGGACTACAAAGTTCCACCGTCCACATTGTTCTTTTCTGATCATTCTCATGCATTAGAAAGTTGGAGAAGAATAGTAAGAAGTCTAGTTTGTGTTGTTTCCTAAAGATCATGCTCAGAGTTTGAGTTAAAAACAGACTGAGGAGCTGAAAACAAAAACAAATAGAACGGTCAAACAAAAGAAGAAAAGATCAAACAAACAAAATGTTCAAAGAAACAAAAGTGATTAAACTAAATTGTCTAGTTTTTTTGTTTTTTTTTACTTTCTCAGGACGGAAACTGACCTGTACTCATGATCCTTCACTCCTTCAGCTCCATGAATGAGTTCCTTTGCTCTCTCTCTCTCTCTTTTTTTAAGGAAAATCCTTTAAATCTCGCTCTTTATCCCTGCGATATCCCATTGTAACTCCATAACGCAGTTAAAAATACGAAAAACTAATAAAACAAGTTGCCTTCAAACAACACGCAATGTAACCGGTAACAATGTAACTTTTTTTCGTTTGGGAAAAACCACTCCGTCTCCATTGAGTCTCTCCAGCCCCCACTCACACTCTCTCTCTCCCTCTCACACACACACACACACACACCACGACACATTTTGAACGCGTGCAGATTTTTAATCCGCCACTAGGGGCGCGCTTGAGCTGTGTGAGTGCGCGCGGATGTTTTTACTCGTCGCGTGAAGCATCACGGGAAACGTAGTGCGCACGCCGCGGTCGGCTTTGCGCAGTCCTTCTATAAGTCAAGTCGGGCCGTTAATTCGTATCGACTACAATCCCAGCATGCGCGTTTGTTGTCGGAGACTTATGGCGGAGAGAGAGCGAGAGAGCTATGACTGAGGATTTGGACGAAGAGGTCGTGTTCGAGGTGAGATTATAAACACTGGAGCGTGTTGTTTTGGTGATTCGGTGTTTTAAAGGCGCCAGTGTGTGTGTGTGTGTGTAAGCAAGTAAGTAAGTGGGGCGGTGTTCTGTCTGATGATACACACACAGATCAGACCGGGATGGATGGGCGGAATCCGATCTCAGAGGAGATTCATAGAAATTTAATAGTGATTACTGGTGGTCTCCATGGAAACGGATCATCTGTAGATCACTCGCTGTTTTCTCAAATTCTGCACGTGCAATACACGTTTTAGTGCTTCCGTCATCATTCTTTCTCTCTCTCTCTCACTCACTCACACACGTTTTAATCTCATTAAAGTCCCATTAATCAGCAGATGACATGCGTGAGGTCACGTGGCTCAGAACCGGAAATAACACCACTACCTCCAGCCATTACAAACTGTTGTATCCTGATATTGTTTAATAGGGATGGGAATGACCATGGAGAACCCGATACAATATTATCACGATACCTAGCTGCCGATTTTAAAATATCCCGATTCGATGTTAAGTTTTTTCCCTGATCTTTTTCCAATTTTAAGACTCACTTCCTCACTGAGGGTTTATCCTGTGTACAGGGTCACAGAGGGCCTGGTGCCGGTCCCGGGAGACTTAGGGAACGAGGCGGGGTGCAGGTCAATCACAGGGCACACGCACTTACAATGGTACTTCGCCATACGAACGCCCGCCTTAAAAAATTCGCCTTAAGAACTGAAATTTAGCAAGAAATTCGCCTCATCATACAATTGGACAGACTGAGCCTAACGGAACGCTAACGGCTAAGTTGCGTGCATGCTGGGAGTTTGCCAAGCGAAACGAGTTTACATATTTCATTGTGAGTTTTTTTTTTTTTTTTTTTTTTTTTTTGCATTTGGTGCAAGATTCAGTAAAGACAAAGCACCATGTGTCCCAAGAATGTTAGCAAGGAGCTCAGCAAAAACAAAAGGGAGCCACTTTCAGTTTCATTTTTGAAAGCCAAGAGGAATCATAAATTAAGGTTAAGTGAGGTTTAATGTCTATTTATTTCATTTTTTACTTAATTTACATGTCTTTTCTAAATATTTTGATTGTTTTTATATTTAAAAAATATGATTATAGTGTTAGAAATGGGAAATATTGGCAATATTTTTGGGTGGCTGGAATGAATTACCTGCATTTACATTATTTTCAATGGGAAAATGCATCTCGTAAACAATTATTCGCCTTAAGAACTCGCCTCCAGAATCTATTAAAATTCGTATGCCTTGGTACAGCTATATATCTATATACATACACACTCACATGCTCATTCACACGCTATGAGCAATTTGGGCAAACCACTTAGCCTTTGAACTGTGGGAGGAAACCGGAGTACCTGGATTAAACCCACCAAGCACAGGAAGAACAAGCAAACTCTATGCACACAGACCCGAGGTGGGAATCGAACCCTGAGGTGCAAGACGACAGTGCTAACCACTAAGCCACCATGCTGCCATTTTAAGACCTTGAACCTTTGGGGGAAAAAAGTTGTCATAACTCAAAAGTTTTATTCCTTTGCTTTATTCATCAGCTTCACAACTGAATTGAGCGTCATTAATTAAATAAAAGTTCCTTATAAGATTAGTTTTCCCACTTAAAAGCCGAGCGCAACATTTAAACAATACAAACTTACTTCAAATACTAGAGTTTAACGTTTAACTTAAAATGAAATGAAATAGGATAGTTTAGAGTGCACCACCTGTAGGATTATACAGAAACGGCGTTGTTTTATCGCTTCAAATGCCTTGAAAGTCTCAAAAGTCTTGAGTGTGTGTGTTAAGCGATTGTGAGCATGCAGAAGTGTGTGCGGGGCTGATCAAGCTGAAAACCAGACATTTCGGATCACTGGCTGATCGACTGCTGCGTCTCTGATATTTGTAAAAAAAAATTCCCCATCCCTGGTTAAAACAGTTTTTATAACATGGCATCAAAGTAAATGCATTCAAATATAAAACAGATTATTATTATTATTTTTTTTTTTTGCATGCAAATTTTTTCATAAACTTTTCCGTCACATGACTAGGGGGTAGAAACACAGCTGACACGGAGCTGAAAAAAAAAACACAAGCAAAAACACAACAGGAAAGAACAGACGTACAGCGGCACCGAATAGTGTTTAATTAACATGTTCACATACAGTAGGAGAGCAGTTTCAAAGATGATCATTGTGAGTTTCTTTTTCTTTTCTTTTTATGTACCTTATATGCAAAGTGCATAAGTTTACATACTATTAATCTATTTATTTGTGCAATGCTGCCAGTCATGCATACATATTTTTTATGATTATTTATTTGTATCATATTTATTTTGTACCTTTTTAGAATATCAAAAAGCATTTTATGTGTCTTCTTTCATTTA
The DNA here is from genome assembly GCA_030014305.1 of Clarias laeviceps. NCBI lineage: Eukaryota > Metazoa > Chordata > Actinopteri > Siluriformes > Clariidae > Clarias > Clarias laeviceps. The sequence goes on from JAQMYJ010000004.1 coordinate 16,936,637, forward strand.
TATGTTGAACTCTTAGTCTTAAGCCGTACATAAGGAATAAAACACTTCATGGTGAGCTGTTAAAGGAAAAGAATTTATGACTGACTGGTGAAATTTGGAAGAGGAGATTTTATCTAATATGATTTATTCCTCTTATACCACAGCCCTAGTGGTTTGCAATTGGTTTAGCAATTTTTATTCATTCATGATGGTCACATTGTGTGTGTTAACCATATGTAGTTACATGTGATGTCGTATAACGTCATTCTTTTTTTTCTCTTACTCAAAGTTAATAAGATTTTTTTGAATGCAGCTTGCTGTGTAACTGAGCAACGATAAATAGCACTGTACCCTGTAAAAAAGATTTTAACACATCAGAAAACATTCTGACTTCACAGGATTGAGATGAGAAAATATCGGCATCCTGAACGCGTGTAGAAATTCTCTTGGGGGGAATAGTTTTTTTAAGTTTTTCATTTCATGCTTTTATCATGTGGCTGGATGATAATGATGAGCACGTTGTTGTTGAACCTGGGATTAAGCTTAAAGTCGCAGGTTTATCCGCTGCTAGACAGAGTATACAGATGAGGAGGTGAGACAGCTGTTCAGGCTAATGGACTAAAGTGCCAAAAGAGGAATGAAGCACAGGCTTTACTGTCAGCGCGCCATCGAACAGCGCTGTGGATAATGTAAGAAAAACGTCAATGAAAGGCGTTTAAACCCAAAAGTCAACTTGGAATTGAGCCATAAACAAAATCTTTCGCATCACTAAAGATGTCATATTGAGTATAGACATCATAATACAAGTTATTCTTGTAGGGTGTTTCCTTGAATAAATCCCAGCATTCATGGATTTTAATGTTGAATATGTCTTGACTGGTAGAGCTGCGGCTTGTAGTCAAACGATTTTTAAAGACGTAATGATTATGATATAAGATTATGATATAATGGCGATATTTTCTTTTCCCGTGGGCCGATTGCGATGAAACAAAGCCTACATGTTACCTCAAGCTTGGACAAATACACCTGTGAAAAATACACCATTAAAATTCGTTCAGTAGTTTTTACGTGATGCGTGCACAAACAAGCAGACTAACAGACAAATTCCAAAAACTGTCTCGAGCAGCTACATTTCCCGCCGGAAAAATAAAGCTTACAACTGTAAGATATGTAAGATGTTTTATTTTGTGTTTTTTTTATTATTATTATTAATAATAATAATATTATTATTAATATTATTATTATTATTATTATTTTTTTTTTTTTTTAATAGAATAGAAAATGACTGTCATCCTGTGTGTGTGTATGTGTGTGTGTGTGTGTGTAACTTATTGCTTAAAATCATCAGCAATTTCATAGCTAAGCACTTTACAATCAAAATTCAAATTATACTAATCCTTCTTGTGCTTCTACTTTTACTGTAAACGGGTATCTCATCCGTTTGGTAGATATCCATAACTCCTAATATAAATGGTTAATTAAAAAAATAAATAAAATAAAGGAAATAAATTTTGTTAAATGTGATCCAGTAAGGAAGAATTAACATGTATATTTTTACCTGATTATAACTAATATAACTATTGAAAGGAAAAAAACCTTCAAAAGCCACACCCCACAACATCATCCATCAGTTCAAGTAGGCATAACTTTTTCTCTTTTTTTCTTCTTTTTTTTTGACTTGGGACAAAAAAATAACTACATTTAACACTCCAAGTAATTAAAATCCAACTACACTTTGGTACAGATGTGTACAGATTTTTAATTGCTTATTTACATAAAATAATTTAGTCAACATTTAAGACTCACCAGTCTTACTTGCTGCGGTTTAAAGGATGCCGTGTCGTCTCTCACAAACTGTCGCCGTCACCGTCCCAAAAATTAGGCTTTTCCACAAACTCCCACAAACTCTTTTACAGCTTTCTTTCTGGTGGAGAAACATAATCCACAAAGCAATCGTCAGGTGTTGATTCTTCTTCCTGTAGAAATTGTCCTCAAGCAGAAACGAAGCCTGGTAGTGTATAACTGCGCGCTGTGATCATCATGGACACGCTTCCTGCGTTTCTGCGGGTTATTCGATGAATCACAGCATTTCCAAGATCCAGCAGACGTAATCACTTCGAACAGAATTGTGCAACGTTAACTCGTATGAGTTTTTAAATATATCACATGGAGAACTGATGTCATCATAATCCAAATATAGCACCTTGTGCAGGGCTAGTGGAATATTAACTTGGATGCTGAAGCAAACATTCATTATCATGTGATTTATATGAAATGCAGTTTATCATAAGCACAGTTAGACTTTTAGGAGAACTTGTTTGACTTGTGGGTGGGTAGTAAAAAAATATATTATCTGTAATAACCTTTATAGTTTTAGAGCTCGATTCTGATTGGTGCGCAGGACAGACTGCAGTTCCAGCTGAGAGCACAAGCACACATTTGTATTAAAGTGTTCGTTCTAATACGTTTCTTTTCTGTAGTAACAAAATACACAGGTACTTAGAGAGGTGGATGGGTTTGAATCAATAAGAATGGATTAAAATGATGTATTTCCTACATAAGAAACACATCATAATGTAGGACTTTGTGGTTTTAGACAACATAATTTTTTTTTTGGTGTCAAAGTAGCTTCCAGCAATAGAAGAAAAAAAGCCCTGGAAGAAAAGTGCTTTAATATTTAGAGGTATCTATGAATTAACTATTTTTGCTGGGGTTTAACAGCATTAACTTAAAGGAAAAAAAAGAATTTTCTTTTGTTGAATTTTAAAAGTATCAACTTGCATTATATTTTCTTTACCTTGTATAATACTCCTTTCATTCTTTATGTAATAAATGAACAAATTATTAAGTTGCTCACATACTGGGCCATTAGAAAAATACATTTGTAGTCGTAGTTAAAGATGCACCGATCTCAGATACAGTACAGGACTGTGCAAAAGTCTTGAGTCACTCATTTCTTTATATTTTGCTTTCAAAGAGTCGGACCGTCTTGTATTTTTTATGTAATCTTGAGGAATAGTTTTCCAGGCTTCCTGACTGACTTCTAGCTCTCATTTTCAGTCCAGTTCCTGTACCTGAGCAGTTTCAAAGGCATATTTTTTGTTTGTTAAGCCACACAGTGACCTATGAATCATTCAAACGTTAAAAAAAAATTATTTATGGTGTAAACCAGTGAGAAACTGGTGATCAGGCCTGTGATTATTATACTGGTGATGCTGAGTGGAACAGACGAGAGGGGAAATGAGGTCGCTGCGGAGGTCGTTACATAAACAACCAGTGGTTCATTGAATCTTTAGGCACTTTGCAGCCTGTCAAAGTAAAACATTTGTTCCCATTTCTTTTATTTAATCTACATAATTTAATGAAATTTAGTAAGAAGAAATGACGGGTGACTCAAGGATTTTGCATAGTACTGTATGTCCAGTTTTATGCTAATAGATAATGATGATTTTGCGCTTGAATGGCGCAAAAGAAAACGGTTAATCCTATGAGTGGGGGCAAACTCTACTTCCTCTTTCATCTCAATTGTTATTCAATAGTCCATGAACATTCAAGAAAAGAAAGTTATAAAAATTATGTATGCTGTCAGAAAGAAAATCAGACTGAGCCCAATCAGGTCGGCCAAGGAACTTGCAATCGGTGCATCTTTAATTGTAGTAATAGATTACTGTAATAATACAGCTACAGTGACAGTATTAATTACCTGTGTATATATAATACATTATTATTTTACGCATCGTACAGTATGTTTACGTGACTTGCGAACTCAGGAAAGCAAGTCCGCATTAAAATGATTAGATTAATATAATTCACAAAAGAGCTACGTAACGCAAGGAATGGAAAAGATTTGTAAATTGTCCCTACATTGAGAACAGAACTCCAAATCTGTTTACACAAATCTCACTTACAACCAATTTATCGGTCCTGTTACAGCACATCGAGACACATCGGGTTCTTAGTGATAAGACAGACATGAGAGAATGTTTTACCAGAACAGGTCTGATTTCATCGCTGGAGCAATAAAGTGTAATTCACGGCACACTTTCAGCAATAAAGTGTAATTATACTTTCCTGAAGGATTTGCGGCATCCATCCACATAACTAGAGTGGTAACTTTTAACCACAAATAAGTCATGTCTCAGCTTCATGTATAAATGCTTTCGACTTGCCTTGCATAAATGTTCACTGACGCAGATAAAAGTGTAGCCGAGTCTAACTGACTAGTGTAAAGTGTATAGTTGCTTATTTCAGATGAACAAAGTTTCTAATGTATCGCAGAAACTTACTGCAGGACTTTGGAAAACTTTTTTAACTGTCAGATGCCTTCGTTATTCATATACGAAGGGTATACAAAAGGCTATATACAATTCGAGTATTCGTTCGAGTCAAACCGGGACTTTTGCCTGTGCAGAATAACAGAACACCGTTATTAGAAGAAAAACTTCCTTTAATTCTCTATGTAATTACGGTTATAGTTACACTTATGCACGTATCCCAGCGTTTCTCTAGAACGTGATGCCGTCAAGGTAGAAAGTAGTCAGTATGCCAGGGCCGTGATCAGACGACCTGCTTCACGATTTGAAACTCTGGCCTCCCAGGAACTCCTTTAATGGCCCAAACATGTTGAAATGTCAGGACTGTACGGGGATGTGCCAATAATTCCCAGACGAGTTCCTGTATCATGTAAGCGGTGTTAGTGAATGATTCTATGTACAATTTCCACATACAGATGCGTCTCTTTCGCAAGTTGGTCATTTCGTGTTAAAAAAAAAAAATAGTCCCGATTTGACTATGTGTATGTATAGTATAAAGAATTGTTGAGGATGATGATGGCAGATTGAACCTTAAAGTGTGATGCATCACCATGATGCTAATTAAACATAAGCCGCATGCGAGTTTTAGTGGTTGTAGTTATTAGGCAGTATAATAATTTTTATTATTATTATTTCTCTGGTTTTTGCACCTACTGAAAAAATCAGGAAACGACAGCATAGCACCACGGGTCCCAAGGATGTTATGAAGCACGTCAGCAAGGCTAAAATGGAGCCACTTTCAGTTTCATTTTAAAGCAGCCGCTGCCAAGAGGAATAATAAATTAAGTTTAAGTGAGGTTTAATGTCAATTTATAAAAATTTTTACATTATTTACATGTCTTTTTTAAATGAAATGTTTTGATTCTATATATATTGGTAATATTTTTGGGTGGCGTAAACAAATTATCTTCATTTACATTATATAGGAATTACACATTCCTATAAGAAAATGCGTTTTGCAGATCGAAACAGTGTGGAGTTCTAAGACCAGGTTCAAATCCCCTCAGGTTTGTATTTAATAATGCATGAAGTGGGAGCTCCAAAGTTTTGGCTTTATCTCAGAAAAAGTCTTAGTCACTAAAACCAGGAGGATATGATGAACTGTAAGCAAAGCTGAACAGGAAGATCTGAGATTTAACAGGAAGCTCTAATTATAAACAAGTAGGAGGATTTCGAGCTAAATGTTCTTTTAATATCGCATAAAAGACTTTTGTTGAATGGTGGACAATTAATACAGCAGTGGTTCCAAGTCTTTGAAACTGTAGAGTCATGGATCGTCCGTGGTCTACAGAGACGAAATGCGGTGTGCCTGTTGCACTTAAGCACGTTTCACTAGAACTTGAATGGCGTCAATGTAGAAAGTTCAATCAGTATGCCAGGGCCGTGATCAGACGACTTGAAACTCTGGCCTCCCAGGAACTCCTTTAGTGGCCCAAACATGTGGAAATGTCAAGACTGTACGGGGATGTGCCAATAATTCCTAGACGAGTTCCTGTATCATGTAAGTGGTGTTAGTGAATGATTGTGTGTACAATTTCCACATACAGATGCGCAAGTTGGTGGTTTCGTGTAAAAAAATAAAAAAAAATAAATAAAGAATAAAAATAAACAAATCGGTTCACTACCGCTTTTTCAGTTTTTCAGTCACGGTTTGACTTGAACGCCTCTTGTGCATGTGTATGTACAGTATAAAGATTTGTTGAGGATGATGATCGCAGATTGAACCTTAAAGTGTGATGCATCACCATGATGCTTATTAAACATAAGCTGCATGCGAGTTTTATTCGCATGCAGCTTATGTTTTATGAGACCTAAAACGAGACCTAATTTTGACACAGTTATCAAGATGAAGTGTAACAGGAGGTCTTCATAATTTCTCTACACTTTATTTTGACAGGAATAAATTCTTATTTTGAACCTCATTAAGTCTGTATTTAAAAAAAAATACCAAAGTAAACACGGGGAAAAAAAAAAACTTTTTGCAGAGATGGGTGAAGGTGTATCCTCTTCATTCCTTCATGAATGATATTACAAAATAATTACAACAGCAACTAAATAAATAAATAATACGGTGAGACATTAAAAGCAAGTCTCAGTGTGAGCTTAAGAAATTCCCGCCTTCTGCGTCATGATTGGTTACGAGAGTTTCGTCTCGCGTATGGTTGGTTAGATACCAAGAGCTTTACAAGCTTTTACAACTTTAATCATAAATAGTATTTTAAACCCAGTTTGGAACAATTTTAGTTAATTATTAAATTTCACTCTCAGGCTAAATGACTTTAATGTATAATGAAGTGATTTAGGGATAATAATAATAATAATAATAATAAAATAATAATAATAATAATAGAATTAGAGCGATTGCGAAACTGTTAGCCAGATTCTGTTAACAACCCTCTGCGGGAGATTATTAAATCCCGCCTTCTCGGCTCTGATTGGTTCGAATAATTCGCTCTTGTCTTTTATTGGTTAGAAACCTAGAGGGTTAAGGAGATTGTGTTCTTAAGCACAGTTTTAAGTCTAAGCACAAGGTTTTGTGAGATCTGGCAATAAACAGACTAATTGTTTTTCTTCCACATAATTAAAAAAAAAAAAATTCGATTCCTGTCCATTTAGGGGCTCCATATATGTCAGTTTGGGGGCTCCATATATGTCAGTTTTCTTAAGTGATTAGTTTTAGAGCCATCCTAGTTGTTAGAATAAAGCAATATCACATTAGAGGGAGAGTTGTACTGCTGGATATAGCATGATCATGATCTGGTCAACCAAGCCGTGTTATATCCATCAATACAGCACGACCTCAAGTGTTATATTGCTTTTATACAACAGTTCTACAAACACTATTTATCATCAACAGATTATGATTTGTTTTCTTTATTTAACCAGTTATTTTGCTCTACCAGCACATTTCCTTCCGCGACCGGCGGGACTAACTAGGTGCGACTGGTGGAGCTGGTGATTGACGGTTAGTGTAATTAACAAGGGTGAAAAAGGTGTTAAATTCTTATTGGTACTATGTAGCCAAAAGCCGAGGAGGTTAGGTTTCATATCGCCTCCCTGACTGTAAGGCTGTAGAGCGGAACTAATACCCGAACCTTAGTGACTTCAGTGTTTGAAAACTGGAGCTTCAAACACTTGACTCGGATCCCAGTTGCTTCCCTAAAGTCCAAACCCTTGATTGTGTAAAATTAAAGGCATAAATAAGGTTTAGGGGAAGGATTTAGGTTTAGGATTAATTCCCTTAATTCTCGGTTGTGCAAAAACATGGAACATTTGCACTCATGGAACGAAGTATGAAAGAATTTACATCTGATCTGATTTGCATCTGTTGTATGACATATGCAAATATTGAATCGGCTTTGTGGAAACAAGCTTCCTGACCCCCCTGCTCTGCACACTTTAGTGTTTTCTCAGCTCCCAGTACACCTGATTTAACTAATCAGCTTATTAACTACCTTAACTGAATAGAAGGGTGGAGAAACACTGCACTAATGAATCAGGTTCAGATAAAATCAGATGTAATTAAGGAAAATGACGAATAAGTTTTCAAACCAAGATGACTAAAATCACATCTGGTTTCTGGTGTTTTACTCTTCGATGCAGTAAAACATTTGAATAGCTCAAACATTTTAAAGAAGTCGAGTCGAGGTGCTTCGGAGTCGTTCCCATAGATATTCAGCAAGTGCAATGTCTGATTCCAGCAAACTTGCAGAAGAGACGCATCCGTCAGTGGGAACTGTACACACAATTATTCACCAACACCACTTGCACATTACAGGAACTCTGCTGGGAGTTATTGCCACATCCCACCTACAGTACAGTCCTGACCTCACGCCAAGTCATTTCCACATGTTTGGAAACATTATTAAAGGAGTTCCTGGGAGGCCAGCGTTTCAGACGTAGAGCAGACAGTCTGATCATGGCTCTGGCTCCAAACACTAGTGAATCACTGGGATAACTGCATTAGTGTAGCAGGGGATTATATAGAGAAGTAAAGAATTTTTCTTTTTTTTTTTTTCCCCCTCTCATAACTGTTCTGTTATTCTGCACAATTAAAAGTCCCAGTTTGACTTGAACACCCCTTGTAGCCTACATTGTGTAATTTATGGATCATTTAGATTTTGATTATTTAGCAGCAAATCAGTTTAGCTTCAAATGATTCATCTGCACTTTTTTCTTTTAGAGATTTTTAAAATGCATTTAACGGACATACGTTTGATCAAACAGAAGATGAAACTGTAATAAATGAGGAAATTGTCTGTGTGGAGATTTTGCACATGCTCTATTTACAGTCATATTTGATTGTATGCAAGTCTGAGGAACGGTAATCGGTAGTGATGACTGTGTGTGTGTGTGTGTGGTGTCCTTTCGACACAGGCCTGCTCTGTAACTCTGTCAAATTCCTCAAATTCTATCTGCTGTCATTATAATAAACCATGCGCGCAAAATTAGGTCTTTGCCCGAGGCTAGTTCAGCTACACGTCCTCATCCAGATACCACATCTCATGGATTTTCTCTCCCTCCTCCTTTTTACGTTATGGAAGGTTCAGTGTCCAAACATCGATGCTTTGTGGCCTCAGCAAAGAGGCTTTTACCGTTTAGGATTAGTCTGATTGATTTAATCGGAACGAGGATGTAGAAGCGCTAAGACGCTTTTTGCTACTCGGGGACATGTGTACCGGAGCATTCCGAGCATGTTCGGGTGATTTGTAGATCTCTGGTGGATGAATAGGACGTTGGAATAGGACATCCTGTGTGAAACGATGGCGAGCTGGGGAAGGGCTGGAAGAGAAGTGAGGGATGATGTTAAGGTAAGGGTGATGGACAGGAAGGGATGCTGTGGCTGCAGCTTTTCCTTTTACACTGTGATTTCCTGTGAAGAACATCTGATTCATGACCCCCCCCCTCTCTCTTTTTCTCTCTCTCTGTTTGTATGTAGAATTCTCCTCTGTTCCAGTATTTACAGGATCTAGGACACACTGATTTTGAGGCATGTTCACCTATTTCTCAGGAGCGGGAGGAGGAACTGAGTGCTGGTGCCCAGGACATCCTGTCTCCGCCCAAAGTAAGTGCCTATATCCACTAGAGCTGTGAATCAGAAGTAGGCTGTTGAATGAATTAGATTTTTGAGCATTACAATTCTTCATTAGACTTTATTCAGTAGCATTAAAGTTTGTCTGATTTGTCTCAAGTAGCTATGTTTCTTACAAGAATTAAAAACTGCTAAAATTATCTAATCAACCTTGAAATGCTGTGTAACTTGTGTTGCTGATTGTTCACATCTCGAACAAAGCAATCTTTTTTTTTTTTTTTTTTTAATTAATTTATTTTTTATTTATTATTTTTTTTATTCCCTGCCAATAAATTTTTGCTCCACACTCCAGTCCAGTAGGTGGACTGGACCCATAAGGCCACCCAAAAGCTCAAAAGAAGGAGTAATAATCTCACAAAATGCAAGTATTTATGAAAGTTGGAAGTGGTTTCTATTTTCTGCAAAATGGTGTTTCTGGTGGGTTTTTTTAAGTCAATTTTACCACATTTAATGTTTGTACATTGACCTAAATAACATTAAAGGTCTGAATGTCTTCTGAATCAAAAACTAATTGTAAGATTGCACAATTGATGACATGGCACAACTCTAATGTCCACGTAATTTTTTTTTATATCATTAACACATCATCTTCGGACCAATAAGCAAAACAGTTCAAAATTTTTGAGCCACCCCTCATTTCTTCCTCTAAAATTTTATTTAATTAAATGATATAGAATCAATTGAAGAAATGGAAATAGATATTTTACAGTGACATGCTGCAAAGTGCCTAAAGACACAATTTAAAAATGTAACAGCCTCAGCAGCAACCTCATTTCCCCTCTCGTCTGTTCCAACCACTCAGCATTCAGCATCACCAGTATAATAATCACCGGTCTGATCATCTGTCATCATCTGCACCTGTTTCTCACTGGTTCATGAATTAAGCTTGAATAATTCATAGGTCACTGTGTGGCTTAACAAACAAAAGCATTTCTCTGAAACGTGTCAGATACAGGAACTGGACTGAAAATCAGAGACAAACAAGTCCTTCACAAAGCCACCCATAGAAATGATCTTTTTCTTGTCTCATGAGACTGAATTGATCTGTCTCATTACAAGCTCGACTTTGTTTCTCCTAAGTCAGCTTTAGGAGAATTAGAAAAGACAGAGAGATTTAACTGAGACACAACCTGAGACATACTTGAGAAACATTTGAGAAATCTGAGATGTATATGAGAAACAGTACTGCATTTGAAGGAGAAGCAAATGAGCCATATATAAGACCATATATAAATATAAACTATCTCTGAGATTTAAAGGTAATGAGCCACATTTGAGACACCTTTGAGAAGATGCAGAAAACGCCTAAATCTCATTCAAGTCTTAAAGACGGCTCATTTCTGCCTAGAAGACAAAGAAGAGATTAACATGTGATCTTATCTTGGAGTTTCTTTGCTATGGGCAAACGTCAGTCATCAGTCAGTCAAAGTAACATACATTTAACTATTTAAAATTGTCTTAACACAATGTTTACAAGGGTTAACATGTCTGGTTTAAATGGTAAAAAAAAAAAATATTTTAGTAACTTCATTGAGTGAAGGAAGAACTTGTATGGAAAATTATGTTTCATGCTTGAGAATTTAAAGTTAATAAGAAATATTTTAATGGGCTGGAAGGGAAACACTATATACAGTATACAAAAGAAGCAAGTTAATTTCTGTGCAATATCACTTCAGTGATAGTATTATATACTTTAGTATAATAATAATATAATTATAGTGGAGTTTGAACGATACTTGAAATGAAAATACTTCAGAAAATCTAAATAGAAGCTAAATACAAGCTTTAAAGTATAAACGCAATCCTGTAAATACACTTGTTTATTACTGAAACAACATAAAGTCCACCTACTGTATGCATGATGATGGTTATAACATGACCAGAGAACTTTCCCATTAGTGGTCCTGAAGGTTGTGTCTAACTACATGTTATTAGAACGTACTGTTTATGTCCAGTCATAGTAACTTATTGTTTATAATAACACGAGTTTGGTTTCCCACTAGGTTTCTTCCTTTTGTCGTCTCAGGGAGTTTTTCCTTGCCACAGTCACCCTCGGCTTGCTCATTAGAGAGAATCTGATCATTATCATTTTTCATCGCACCTTTTAAACTCGTCCATAATTTTTTGATTCTGTAAAGCTACTTTTGAGACATTGACTGTTGTTAAAGCGCTATATAAATCAAACCGAATTGAACAGTTCCAACGTTCGGTGTCGCAGTGGTTGTCCTCCAAAAATGACCCCACAATCTATAATCTAGAGTTCCTTGTACGGTTCAGACTTGGCACAGCGGTTATCAGTGGAAATCATAATTTTTTGTGTGAGCTTTGGCAGTGTGAAGGACATTGCATAACGACAACCCCTATGATAGCATCCAAGAAAAAACACCAACTCGATCTTTGGCACAAATCAGTAAGTTTAATCTGTACTAAAGACCAAAAAAAGAAGCTTGATTAGTATCAGGAGCACATTCTTTGGTTAGATGAGACCAAGATCTTGTTCAGCTCCGGTGGTGGAAACCTGGCCAGGTACACCCCAGTGAATCAATAGACCCTGACAGTGAAGCACACTGGTGTGAGTGTGATGATATGGGGATACCTGAGTGCAATGGGTGTTGCCATTTTTATATTAGATGGCACCAGGAATGCCTGTACCAAAATACTAGCTGACAAAATGACTGCAGGATCATGGAAAAAGGCTCCAAGCACATTCCAAAGCACACTGTGAAAATCACGAAAGAATTTCTCAAGAAAGAAAAATTTAAAACTATGATCTGGCCTGACTAAGGGTTGAATCCAATAGAACACCTTTGGGGTATTTTAAAGACATGGTAGCACAGCAGTACTCCTTTAGGGCAGCTGCAAAGAATGGTAGAGCATCTTCAGAAATTCACCCAAATGTAAAACCTTGTTCTTCTGACCAAGACCATGCTATTATGCGATCTATTATTATTATTATATCCTTTTAACTTTCTCACTACTCTCTTAATCACTTACATTATTATAACATAATAAATCAGCTTCATATTTGATGTGTACTGTATCTTGCCATAAAATAGCCTGAGAAGCTGATATGGCAATAAATCCAAATACAAACAAACAAACAAAATCTTCAGAAATTCAGCTCTGGAATATGTAGTATTGAAAAAAAAAAAAAATCTGAATCTCAGTAATGAACGGTATATGAATTTTACACTGTGGGGCCTTTGATTCATAAAATAAATCTAAACTCTTCATTTTTATTATAATCTTAGAACAAATATCTTACTCTTCAGATTATAAGTAACACAATCACTGTTAGCTGATGCAGTTTTGAATCATTTAATGTTTAAGTAATATTACACAGGAGTGTACTCGCTTTGTGTTGTACAGTAAATATAGATCTATATATAGTATAAAATGTCCCAAGTCCACAATATGATGAGTTTTCCCAGACCGCTAAACATTTAAGCTACTATTTTTCCCACCAGCAGCCATGTGACCATGCGTCCTGTTTGTAATCTGGTCAGTTACGCAGGCAGTGTTGCAATGCAGGAATTTGGATTTACAATCAAGGACAAATGTAACAGACCACAACAAGGCGGGACTGAGGTTTTCCAAAGCTGCTTAACAGAGGAATTCAGTCTATTCAGACTAAACAGATTTATAGTTCTTATTCTAGACTTGCAAGGGTACAGCTCTTGTTAAATGAACCTTGTTGCGTTAATAAGATCTAAGTCTAGCTAGTTTAATTGAATGTTACCAAATATAGTGTGTGTGGGAATGAATGTCAGACTCTGCAAACTGTAACTGCAAATATCAATGAGCGAATAGGAAGATATGAATAGTGTTGGGTAGTTTCCTACTGAGTACACAGTTGTTTACTGTGTGTATACAGTACTGTATGTTGTTGGTCTTTCGGCTGCTCCCGGCAAGGGGTCGCCACAGCGGAATATCCAGTCCGCACTACAACTTGGCACAGGTTTTACGCCGGATGCCCTTCCTGACGCAACCCTCCCATTTTATCCGGGCTAGGGACCGGCACTGCATCCAGTGGCTGGGGTTCGGGCACTGGCTGGGAATCGAACCCTTCCGCATGGCAGGTGAAACACCTACCACTGAGCCACCAGTGCCCTTGTATACAGTACTGTATGTACTCGGTCAGATTCATAAATTTTGGAACATAGATGAGTGTTTTGGCATTTGCCCTCTGTACACCACCACAGTGAATTTAAAATGAAACACTCAAGATAAGACTTTAATTCATTGTGTTTGACAAAAGGGTAGCATTAACCATTCGGGAATTACCGCCATTTTCATGCACACACCCTCATAAATAATGGAACAAGCTAAAATAACTTCAAACATAACGATTGCCTTTAATACTTTGATGAAAGTACTTTGCAGTCAACAACTGCCTGTAGCTTACTGTAGCTGTAACCCAGCTGTAACCCAGATGTTCTGCAGGGTTTTTACTGTAGCTGCCTTCAGCTGTTGCTTCTTTGTGGGTCTTTCTGCCATCAGTCTTGTCTTCAGTAACTGAAAAGCATGCTCTGTTGGTTGAAAGCAGGTGACTGACTTGGCAAGTGAAGAATATCCCATTTCTTTGCCTTGGGTAGCTTTCGCTGTATGTTTTGGGTCATCAACCATCTGTACTATAATGCAGCATCTTATCAGTTTGGTAACACTTGGCTAAATATGAGCAGAGAATATAGCCCTATACATTTCAGAATTAATCCTGCTACTTTTATCAGCAGGCAGGTCATCAATAAACACCATTGACTTGGTTCCATTGGCAGCCATACACGCTTACGCCATAACACTTCCTCCAACATGTTTGACAGATGATGTGGTATACTTTGGTGCTATACTTTATTACCCGGAGGAAACCCAACAAACAAGGGAAGAGCATGCAAACTCCATGCACCCTGACCCTGGGAGAGAATCGAACCTGGTCCCTGGAGGTGCAAGGCGACAGTGCTAACCACTCAGCCATCGTGCTGCTGGTTCGTTTTCACCACGGACAAAATTCTACAGTCATTCTACTTTAGTTGTCTTCTGTGGTTTTCCCTGGTCTTTTGCTGTGGCTGAGTTTACCAGTTTAATAATTCCTTTTTTTTTTTTTTTTTAAGCCTAATGACCTCCTTCATTTTCATAAACCCATCATGTTGAGAGTTTGAGTAACAGCTACCAAATGCAAACATAATGCTCAGAATCATCTCCAGGCCTTTTATCTGTTAATTAGTCACAGAGTAACAAAGAAACAGACTGTCCATGCAACTGCTTGTCAACCACTTGTCCCATTATTTATGAGCCCCCCAAATTGCGGGGAAATGGTATTGAAAATGGCAGTGATTGATTAAAGTCTTGGCTTCGCTCTTGATCTTCAGTGTCTCACTTCAAATTCCTACATATGACAACTTCATATTACTTGAGAAATATATTGGTGTGTGTAAACTTGGTGCTATGCAATACCAATTAGTCAGATCATTACATATAACATTGTATTACACAACTTACTACTTAGCCAGCAAGTGTTCATAGCGTACGCTACACAAACACACAGTTTTTCTTTCTTTACTCGCTGTCTTAAACACACAAAGCAGGGAAAATGTCCCACAGCAACGCCAGCAGAATACTGAACGCACAGACAAATACCTCTAAATAAAAAGCATTCATTGCTTTTATTCAGCCTTCGCATTCACACTGAAGAACAGTGAACCCTCTCAGATACGCACATATACGCACACACACACACATACATACACAGATCAGGACACAAAGTGTCCCAAGAATGTTAGACACAAAAGTGAGTTTAGTACTCATTATGGTCAAGAAAAGCACTTTGCAGTTGAACTGCTACACATAGTGATATGTGATACGGTGCCTTGCAGTATATAAAAAAGCTAAAGAGTGAGAGCTCAATGGCATTAATCTGACATTTCAACATTTTCCTAACGATAACTACTAGGCTTAAATATGCAAATGAGTCAGAATCTAAAGAAGTACATTAGCACCATCTTTTCATTAGCTGTGTCCAAGCCTCGACTGGGGTCAGCGACTAGTGTGTGTAACATGCATTAAGGTTTATTCTGATTTATTAACATGGACCTGGCCTTTGCTGTGTGTGTGAAAAAGTGATGTCATATCCTGTTACTCACACGTAATTCAGTAATGGCTTTTTCTCTCCTGACTGAATTACCCGTAATGTAATCGCCTTTATAGGTTTATAATGAATTGTGAACTTTCGTACCTTCATGACTTATTGTGTGATATATTAGGTGAGGTTAAAAAAAAGTCATATAGAAATGTGAGGTAAGTTTTATAGCTTTTCCGTGTGTGACTTTTCGTTATGAACTTTTTTCTAAACACATAGGTGAATAATGAGATGATGTGTTCACAGGCAGGTGGTCTTTGGAGGCTGGCTGAGATCCTGCACTCTCTCAGCCCATTTCATCAACGCAGTGCCCCCCAGCACCTGGAGCAGCAGCTGGTAAGATGCTCTAGTGTTTTGATTTTCTCACAAAATTAAATTTTTCACAAAAGCGAATTCTCACACGCTTATATTATTACACAGTTTATAAAACATGTCGTTCTGAGCAGCTATTATGAGTCTAATATCGTCTGGGGCTTTGTCAGATTTAGACTGTGTTAAGTGGTTCTTGTCACTGTATTATAAATGATAGATTTCAAATATTATACCTTGTTTAGTGTTGATGTCGCCTTGTAGTAGTGTTGCTTAGAGCTGTCACTGTTGGAGTGCTTGTAAAATGCTCTATACTATGGTGATGTTTATTGTGGAAGGGCATGGCGGGTTCACAGCTTCTGTAGTGACAGGTATCCAAAACACATAAACCCAACTCTCTCTTAACAGGTGAGAAATTATACTGTAGCAGTTCTTGATTATTCATAACAAATTGTTGGGTGTAGTTAGGACTGTTCATAGTCAGTTCTCAGATAGTTCTTAGACTGTTCTTAGACTGTTCTTAGACCGTATTTGACAGTTCTTAGGCCGTTCTTAGACTGTTCTTGGAGAGTTCTTACACAGTCCTTTGTCAGTTCTTAAACCGTTCTTTGTCAGTTCTTTGTCAGTTCTCAGACTGTTCTTAGAGAGTTCTTAGACCGTACTTGGACCGCTCTTAGACCGCTCTTGGACCGCTCTTGGACAGTTTTTAGACCGCTCTTAGACCGCTCTTAGACCGCTCTTAGACCGCTCTTAGACCGCTCTTGGACCGCTCTTGGACAGTTTTTGGACCGCTCTTGGACAGTTTTTGGACCGCTCTTGGACAGTTTTTGGACCGCTCTTGGACAGTTGTTAGA
>JAQMYJ010000004.1:16962746-16977737 GCA_030014305.1 Clarias laeviceps
AAAAAAAATTCCCCTACATAATTCACTTATTTTTGGTATTTTTAGACGCTCACACTCAAAGTTTTTATGGTTTTTTTTGTCCTGTATTTTTTGGTTCCTTGTCAGTTTTTGTATTGGTGGTCACTTAAATAAGGTCATTCGATTGTTCCCTTGTTGTGACCTCATATAAGAAGATCCCCTCAGTGTATCTCAACACTGGCTCATTTACATAAACACTGTTTATGGAGTTTGAAGTATGAAAACATGGATTATCTGAGGGGATTTTCAGCTGGAGAATTAACACATGCATTCTGAGACCTGGGTTAATTTGTTAAAGAGGAGGTGAACTATGCACTTTAGAATTTGTTAGTCGATTGAAAATTTTCAGCTGAGGCTCATACAGCTGTAATATAAAATCATGAATACGGTGTATTTTCGACATTAACTGAATGCAGCTGTCTGATAACTAGAACCAGCTTCCACATGTTCAATATTAAAGCCCTTAGAATCTCGAACACACCGACACTGACGCACTTGGGATTCCTTGTTATATATTTATGTGTATTGCCCCCGAAATATGAAATGTAACATCCTGTAATGTTACAGCTGGAGAAATCTACAGTATATAGCATGCATAATTGTTTCCAAAATCTGTTTCTAAAACGTATTTTCGAAAGTTTTCACCCCCATTGTTGGAGACTCGTAATACAGTTCTCATGCATTCAGCTGCTTTAAAAAGTCATACATTGTGTAACATCACTAAAAGAAATCCATCTGTTCCTGGAGTTTGTTAAAGTACATATCTAAACAAACGGCATCATGAAGACCAATGAAAAGATATTGCACATACACAGCGGTGAACGGTGAACACGGTGAACTGGAGAACACTCTCCAGTGTTTTTTCCATGTTCTCCCTTACATATATATCTTATATACTGTGTATATATATATACTGTATATATATACTGTGTGTATGTATGTATGTATGTATGTATGTGTATATATATATATATTGGATATACAGTTGTGGTCTTTTATCATGGTTCTTATAACGAACCGCTTAGTCTTTATACCGAAACTTGCTGTCGTGCAGTTTCAGTGCATGTGACGGTGTTTTTGTGTCTGTTCGAAAGGAAGTGCAGATAGTCCAGAGGAAGCAGCTGGTCCTGCCCCACCTCCTCCTGCCCCTGTCTCACACATAGATGATAAAGACCCCGTCCCAGAAGAACAGGTACAGTATGTATGTGAGCTGCAAGTGGGGGGAAACACATAGAGATTACAGTACGTGTATAGATCAAAGCACATGTAGACCATTTTCATCCAGTTTCTATGTTTACTTGTATACAATAGATCAATGGAATCACAAGTTTTTCTTGAAAACTGCCACAATATTAGAAATCAAAAGTCTAATTGTAGCTCAGGGGACTAATCTGGGGTCCTTGTTAAATGAGTTCCTGGGAGGCCAGCGTTTCAGTTCTGTTATTCTGTGCAGTCAAAAGTCCCAGTTTGACCTGAACACCCTTCGTAATTGTATTGTAATCATCCTGGACCAGGGTTAGTTTTCTGACCAAGAGGAGTTCTCCTAAGACTCGCATTATTCAACATATCATGATGTTCTCTATGTGCAATTCTGTATAATGCGTCATGAATGAAACGTGATCTCTTGACCGTGTGTCATGAGTCTGCTAGCACACATTCTGCGTTGATTCATAGCCATCCACACATTAGAGTTTTTTCAAAGAAAAAAAAAAACATCCAAATATCTTTTTTTTTTTTTTTTTTTTTTTACAGATGTGATCCTAATATCATCAGAAAAGCGTTATAATGAGTTCTAGATAAATAAAGAATATCTAAAGCATGTGATCTAAGAGTGTGTGTTTGTGCGTGCACTCGTGTGAACAGGAACTTGAGGCCTACGTTTCAGACTCGGACTCGGATTCGGAGTGGCGTGCGGCTGCGGACATGCTGTCGCCATGGGAACGGGAGCGGCAAAGGCGCGAGAGGGAGGAGTCACGCAGAGTTCTACTCGAGCTTAAATCCGTCCTGGGGATCCGAACATCAGAGGGAGAGAGAGACAAACGCAAGCTGCTGCTGTTCAGCGACAAAGGTAGCCGTCTCTGACACTCGTCCACACACACACACACACACACACTTTCAAAAAACAATGTAGAGATTAGAGACCTGCTCTAATGTCATTATGTGTGGACATAAAGATCTGTTTGGACTCGGTGCTGTTCCTCCTTCTCCATGCTATAAAAGTTTGTATGGTCACAATAGAAGTTTGCAGTTCATGTAAAAAGTAAAAAAAAAAAGGATAAAAACAAGGCAGGAGATTTAAGAAGTCCTCAATGTTAGTGTTTAGCAGTACAGCCATGACTCAGCGTTTTTGCAGTGTAAAAATGAGGAAACTATTGCAAATGCAATTCAGGATTTAATGTTTCCTTGTTTTTTTTTATTTTTAGAATGCATACTATTTATAATCAGGACCAGTTTAAGAAATGGAATTATATAGAGTGAAAAACTTTATTATTTTTTTTCCTAGGTAAGGATTTTTAACTGTTCTGAGAGAAAGAAAGAAAAAAATAATGGTGAAGTTATTTTTTTCCTCATGTGTTCTAAATGTCATCTTCATATTGTATTATATTCTATTCATACTATTCACAAACCTAAAATTTTTCCATTTGAGTCTTTTCTGTTCTTCATCATAAAGAAATCCATGACGGCAAACTCATCCAAAATCTATATTATATAGATTTACGTCACACAGTAACTAAATCATGTTCTGTCTTTCCGTTTGTGTTCCAGCTGCGTTGGCTCAGCTTCCCCCTGACGCATTAGATCCTTCCCCAGAATCCTCTGCGAGTCCAGATTGCTCTGGATCTGCAAGCAACCACATCTCCCAGCAGCCTTCAGTAGAAGAAGGGGAGGAGCTAAAGGACGGAGGAGGAGGAGGAGGAGAAGAGACGACGAGAGACAGTATAGAGGCCGTGACTGAGTTCTGTTGTGGCGAGTCCCAAAGTGTTCCAGAAATACAAGACGAGAGAGCCGAGGAGGAAGGGACGCGGCTCTTCCAGTCGGACGGGCTGATGGACGAGGAGGCGGACCCGGATGGATGCCACCCTCTCACTCCCAGGGTCCCCACCCTCTCTGTGATCGACAGACTTACAGAACTGCATGGCTCTGAAGTGCTCAGCATCGGCTCGGCCCTGGCCGCCCAGGTGGCCGCTCGCTCCCACACCTTCACGCAACTGCAGGAGTGCACCTACGGGGACTCGGATGAGGAAGAGGAGGAGGAAGAGGAAAGGGTAAAGGAATTGACATCGCAGCCGGAGAAATGAAGGACAACCACCTGGACTGTTTTAGCTTATACAGGCTATTTATTCCCATCTGCTCTAGATTTATTTATTGAGCTCGAGGTCAGGACGGCAGCACCGGTGCGCGAATGAGTTTTATATGTCCGTCCTTTACGTGCCTCCGTGTGTGTTCCTGTTTACACTCTCCTGTCTACCGTCACTCACTTAGTCCATCCGTCCTTCCGTCCGTCCGTGTTTTCTCGCATTATCCCTCAGGTACAGGCAAATACAGACACACGAGTCTACAGTACATCAAAAAACAAATTGAGGCTTAATACTGAATGTGTACAGTAAAGTGTTGCCTTCTTACAGAATCGTAGGTAGATTTTTATTCTAGAACATGACATTCAGAGAAAACCGATTCAAACCGACATTATTCATCGGAGGCCTGCTTGTTGTTGTGTTACTGAAGTCTGCGGTATACGTGTTTGATTCGATTCAAATGACGAGTCGAAAACGCTAATAAAATAAGCACTCGATAAAGAAATAGAATAAACTTTGATCAAAAAAATTAAACAAACAGTCCCCTGGCTATGCTTTTTATACTCCACTAGGGGGAGCACTACTGTATGAGTGTTCACACACACATTCACACACACACACACACACACACAGTGAACATTTACATTACTAATTTACTACTGATTATCCTTTCCAGCTGGTGTGCTGTGCATCAGTGTGTGTGTGTGTGTGTGTGTGTTTTATTTTAATAGTCCTTATGTATTGATTAATATTTAAAGCAGGATGATACAGAAAGAAGCCAGCTGCTAGCTTTGAGAAATTAGTTTACCCTAAATGATGATCAGCCAAGACATGATTGACGTCTGATCGACTAGATGTTGTAATGAAATCTCGTATAAACTCCGGTTGCCTCAAATGCCGTGGCTGCCTCATAGCATAAAAAAAAAAACACAAGTTCTTATATTTCTTGTTGAGTTTATCGACTCACTGTTCCTGATTGACGTGATCATCTGCTGTGCTTTTCAAGGCTCAGTAAGAGTTGCGTCTCTGCTCACCACAGTTCTAAAGAATGGTTATTTGAATTCCTAAAGGCCAAAACATGGTGTTGGTGCTAAAAAGTGTCTCACCTGGGTGAAAAAGTGAATTTTCAGAAAGATATATTAGTATATAATATAATATAATATTAGTATATTTACAGATGTATCATATAACAACATTTTTTTAATAATGCTTCTTATCTCCCGATTCATGCTTAGTTTTTTTGTAAACGTGCATACACATTTATATTTGTATCAGATACAAAGAAACACATTTGCTAAATACAATTTCATGCCCTTTAATGTAGCGTCCGTAACTTTTTTTTTTAATCAAATCTTTCATTGATCTTAATTGTCATTCAGATGAAATTTGACTTCACATGAAAAGACATAAACCGGAAAATTTTTGTTACTGGAAAATACAATTTGTTCTGATTTAACAAGATTTAAATTTGACATGGTTACAGACACTATAGATTTTTCACTCACTCACTCACTTTAGTATTAATACTAAATACAATAGAAATAGAAATAATGTGCATTTTAAATTATTGTTTAAAGCGAGACAGTATAACTTGAAAAATGGTTATTTTTGGGTCAAGTCTAAAATCACCTCTTCAAAACAGCTGAAGTCAGCAAATTTTTAGGGAAGCAAGATTGGTCACTTCCATGTTGCATAAACTTCAGAAGTAGCTTCTTTGGCACACATTTTCTGTATTATATGTATAACACAAAAAATACATATATATAATCAGCACTAAAACCGTGTTTTGGCGGTAACCACTCCATTCATTGTCCTCAGATCTCTATAAACAACAGGACTTGCAGAATTGATGCTCCCTGGATGCACTTGAGACCGTTGTGGGTGAAAATCTATAGTAGAGTCAGTTAATAGTCTGTTTGCACTACCACATGAATCCAACCTGAATAACCTAAAAACAAATAGGCTGATACATAACGTCAACTTCAATCTAATCACAGTTATAGTATTCAGTTATAATAAAGCTTTTTTATGGCTTTAATAAATAGGCACAATATCATACAGGGCGATTCATTTGAAAGAGGCCCCGAATATTGTGTAATAACTCTCAATGTAACGAAGCAAACTGATGCCAAAGAATACGCTACGTACCTTGATGCATGTGTAATTCGATTGCATTACATGCGATGCTGGAAGTGATCTCCCTTTTCTGCCAGACATTTGCGCTCCATGCTCCTGAACGTACCAGAGCCAGTGATGGTGTCTGACGCTTTTGTCCATAATGGCGCAATAGCTACAGCGTCTACCTCATCAGTCCGACTCAGGGTCATCCTGGTGTCTTCGAAGCTCTGTATACTGAGGAGCATGTGGTACATTGTTGCGTTCAGATTGCTTCATCTTAGCGAGAGTTAATACAGAATATTTGGGGCCTCCTTCGAGTGAATCACTCTGTAGAACACTTCTATTATATGTGTAATATTTGAATAGTTCATGGAATAAGTCTATGCTGAGTGAGTCTGTTGTTCATATCTCTGTTTTCTACTACAAAGAAGCAGCTCACTCCATTATAGACTCATCTACAGCATGCAACATGATGGTGCAGTGGGTGTGCACTCATTTTTCGTGTATAATAGGATTGTAATAGCAGCCTGTGTATGAAGGAGTGAAGGCTGGGCTTCAGCAGCGTCCACATCACTACCTTTCCGTAATACAGGCCATTTCTGTCTGTGCATCAGCCACAGCTTTCTGAACTGCCATAGTTTAGATAATGATAGAGCAAAGAACAGGTCAGATCACGAACAGCCCTGGTTAAGGTTATAATATTGGTTTAGATTTATATTAATCATACTACGCCGTATAGACCTTAGTGTAATGTTAATACTGTCACACTTGTATTAACTGATGTTTAAATCTTAATGCGTTAACTAATATTTATCCCGTGCACAATCACCAGTATGGTACTGATGGGTTCAGCCAGGACTTATAGTATTGCGTGGAGGGGAATAAAACATCTCCAGACGTGCTTTTACTGGAAATGAATCGATCACAAGGAGGATGTTGTTCCTTTCAGCCTCCAGCAATTTTCAAGATTTCAACGTATTACTGAACATGTTGTGATTTTGATCCATTATAGTTATATCAAACGTGACATATAATGGAAGGTTCAGGAGAAATGTTATTTTCTGTTCTCACTTATCACCTATAAATGTTTTCCTTGCCACCCTTTTTGAAAGCTAATAATAGAGAAAAGCCAGCTTGTCAGGTTACTGAGAAACAGCGAAGCACTTTCATGATGACTGTCCTGAACATTCTAATGTGTACAAGACTTGAGATTCCTCACCATATCAACTATTACTCATTTTTGTGAATGTCTCCTCAAAAATAACGAATGCATTCATGTACAGTACTATGCAGAAATCTTATGCCACCCTTCACTTCTTCATATGTTCTTTCCAAAGAGACAGATGTTCTTGTGTTACTTAATGCAGACTTGAGGAACAGTTTTCCAGACTTCCTGAAGGACTTTTTTGGCTCTCACGTTTGGCAAGTTTTCAGCTCTCATATTCAGTCCAGTGGCTGCACCTGACAGTTTTAGGGGAATGTTTTCTGGGATCTATGAATCATTCAAGCATTAAAAAAAAGCCTGAAAAAAGGCATGAACCAGAAAGAAACAGGGATCAGGGGTAGGTTAGTAGTTAAGGCATTGGACTACTGATCAGAAGGTTTCAGGGTCAAGCCCCAGCACCAGTTCTAACCCTCAACTGCTTAGATGTAAAAAATGAGATAAAATGTAAGATGCTCTGGATAATGGCATCTGACAAATGTTTAAATCTAAACAGGTGCAGATGATCAGGCTGGTGATTAGTATGATTAGTATGCTGGTGATGAGTGGTTGGAACAGACGAGAGTAATGCATTGTTACTCTAGAGTTAAGGTGTTTTGTCCCATATTTTATCCCAATCCGTGTTGAGTTCCACTGTTTATACCCAGTAACCCGAGTTCATCAATCTTCAGTTTGGAATTACTTTTAATCAGGAATTTGAATAAACATTATTTAATGCTGGTGTCAACCCTTAAGATGAGTGTTGATTACTTTGTTAACATGACACTTTATTTAGATGATGGTTTGTTGATGTTATACTGTAAATAATGTTAGTTAAGGGATTAAAGGGATAGTTTTCCAACCATTTTTGGTTTGTTTTATCAAAATTGATGTGCATATAACTACATTATCGTTAAATTCTTTTGCCTTGCAAGTTTGTAACTTGGGACACGAGTAGAATGTAAGTCAAGAATGACATTTTTACTAAATACACTGTACAAAGATACCAACTGTGTTTAACCATAGTGGGACTGTAGAAGCTTCATACGAGTCTCGGCTGAACTTTGGAATGCCTTTTTGCACGGAACGAGGGTTGTGCGACCGGTTACTTAAATTGTACTTGCGTTCTGGTTGACACACTTCACAGTTGATTTGCAGATCAGGAAAACGTATAACAACCACGATCTGGTAATGTACTTGTATTCACCTCAATTTTGATTTAAGACAGACTTGGGGGGGGGGGGGGGAGACAGATCTATCCCTTTATGGTTCCCTTATCCAACACTATTCTCTTTATTTGTAACACATCATCACATTTTTTTGTTTACTTTTAAAGGGTTCTTATTCAAGTGTTTCATGAATCCCTCAACAGTTTGCCATTTTATTTACCCGTCATTTCACGTCATATATCTGTAATGACTGAATGTTAACGTCTCTGTCTCAGCTGTCACAATCGTTCCTGTATATAAACCTTCAATGCCATTTATGGGTCCATAACACAAAAACATGCCTTAAACTCTATTCTCGGATTAAATGGCATCACTGAGGTTGTTTCACAGGATTTTTTTTTTTCCAATAAGATTGTAGAGACAATCTGACACGATTGTCTCGTCCTCTGTCTGTGCATTCTGATGTGAGTATGTTCATGTCTCGGTCTTGTGCTTGGTGATTTCTGTAATTTAGTTTTTTTCCATGCGTAAGCCTGAACTTCCCCCAAACAGTTTTGACTATGACAGATACACTATATGTGAGTGAGTGGCTCAGTGGATGTGTCTGTGTCTTCGAAAGGTTGTTAAATTTTTTTTTTAATTTCACTTAGAGTCTTTTCCTTATCGTTTGTGGAACAATAAATGAGGCTTTAAACTTGTGCTTGTGTTTGATTGAGTAAACCAAGACCAATTCTGAAAAAATAAATATTTTACACGATGTACAGTACCAGTCAAAAATTTGGACACACTTCATTCCATGGTCTTTACTGATTTTTATTCCTACCTTTTAAATCAGTATTGAATGCATCCAAAATATGCACTAATCTCTTTTTAACAGTTGATATTGAGATGTGTCTACTACTTATGCTCTGTAAAGCCTTCATAACAGCTCTAATGCTGGTTGTTAATTGGTGATTTCTGAAGCTGGTATCTCTAAATGAACTTCTCCTCTACAGAAGAGGTAAGTTTTGGTCTTGCTTTCCTGGGATGATCTTCATGAGAGCTAGTTTCATCATGATGCTTGATGGGTTTTGCAAATGCACTTGACACAATACTGTTCTTGCAAGAACTGTTCCAGAACAGCTGACCTTAACATCTTAAAATAACAGGTCCTAAGACATACAGTATGTCTTTCATGGTTACTTTTAGATTATCCTCGTGAACCCCTTTTGCACTTTTCTGTTGAATTTCCTTTACACAATCCTGGTCATTGGGATGGAAAGCGACGGTCGTTTTAAACGTTAAACCAACTCAGATTAATAATAGCAGGACTACGGTGCACTGTATAATCTACTTGAGTTTGAGTGACGGTGTAGTTGTTTATATGCAAATTACCGTACTAGCACCACACACGGATGGACCTCTTTATTTCTCTATATAATCTCCTGCTACACTAATGCACTTATCCCAGTGTTTCACTAGTGCTTTGATACCATTAAGGTAGAAAGTTTTCTCAATACTCCAGAGCCATGACCAAACTGCCTCCTTCATGTCTGAAATGCTGGCCTCCCAGGAACTCCTTTAATGGCTTGGAGTGCGTCAGGACTGTAAGGGGGATGTGACAGATGCATCTCTGCTGCAAATTGCAGACAAGTTATCCGTCGATTTTAAAGGATGTTCCACTTGCTGAATGTTTATGGGAATGACTGCAGTGGGCTCTGGGCCACATCAACCGGTATCTTCATTCATGGACCTACGGAGGGTCCACCTGGTGTGAAACAACTCACTGAAGAGCATAAACAGAAGTAATTGGACATCTGAAAACAAAATTTGGACTGATACTCTAAGGAAGGTGAAAGTTTCTTAAAGAGAATCATTACTGGTGACGAGACATGGAGTCATCTCTTTGAGACTGAGAGTAAATGTCCTCAAACGCTGATCGAGAAAAAGTTCAAAGGTCAAACATCAGCTAGAAAATAGATGCTTCCAGTTTTCTGGGATTCTCGATGGCCAGGATTGGAACATTATCAGGAAAAAGATTCAACAATCAACAGCGCTCGTGTCCTTATTAAAACAGTGTCCTTATTGAAGCACTGAAGTGTTTGTGTATACATGTACATAAATCTTCTATATCTATATCCACTGTATGTCTATGTCTTTATCTATAGAATCACTGACATTTTGGACTTATTTTAGGTATTTTGTTCAGCTTTCTTGTTGGTAAAGATGATGTATCATGGTAGTTGGCATCAGTGGATATTTCTATTTGTGTTCGAGACTTATAAAATGTTCCCTGGTTTGAACCTTGTATATCTGTTTGTTATAGTGATACAGTATGTTCAAAAGGTGGGTGGACAAATCTGAGAGGAACACAAAGCATTTCACATTTCATTTACACTGAAGATACTCTCTTAATATACTTGACTGACGCTTGGCCACCTCAGAGTTACGATGAGAGGAAGAATGTTCCTATGTATTCTACATATGAGATGGACAGACAAAGTAAGTGTAAGTAATTAAGTGATGAATTTAGAGTGAGGTCAGGTACTGATGTTGAATGAGGAGACCTTGGTGCAGTCAGTGTTCCAGTTAATTCCAAAGGTCCTCAGTGACGCTGAACGTTCTTTGCAGCACTCTTTGCTGTTCAGGTCTCACTGACAGTTCTTATGCACCAACTAAACCAAATCATGTCTTTATGGAGCTTGCTTTGTGCCCAGAGTCATCTGGAAAAGATCTGGGCACAGTAGTTCCAATGAATGGAAATAATAATGCTGCAGTATACAAAGACATCCTGGGCAATTAATCATGCTGGAAAAGTTTCGTGGAAGAAACAAAAATGGGAGAATCAAGTGTCTAAAATATTAAAAATATTATTCATATGATTCTTGAATAGAGATGTGGTCCTATAGGTGGCAGAGTGGCTAGCACTGTCACCTAGCATCTCTAGGATCAAGGTTCGATTCCTGCTATGGGTTTGTGTGCATGGAGTTTGCATGTTTTCCCCATGCTTGGTGGGTTTCCTCCAGGTACTCCAGATCAAAGTCATGCACTTACTCACTCATCATCTATACTGTTTTATCATGTTTACAGGGTTGCGTGGGCCTGGAGCCTATCCCAGGAGACTTAGACCTCCATCACAGGGCACACACAAACACACTCCGGGCAATTTGGGAACACCAATTAGCCTAAACTGAAGGAAACCGGACTATCCGGCGGAAACCCACCAAGCACAGGAAGAACTTACAAACTCCACGTGGAAGGCGACAATGCAAACCACTACACCACAGAGCTTCCCAAAGACATGCAGATTAGCTTAATTGCTGTTCCCAAATCATGTTAGTGTGTATGGTTCCCCGTCCCGGGTGTACCCTGCCTCGTGCCCTAAGTCTCCTGGGATAGGCTCCAGGCCCCTGAATACAAGATAAAGTGGAATAGACAGTGAGTGAGTGAGTGAGTGAGGTGCTCAGGCCCTCCTCAGTACATCCTTTGCTTGTACTGTAAGTTTGGGACACCTGCCAGGCTCAAACCATATTTGGAAAAGCCCCGCCCATATGAGTTTAGCTCCGCCCATTTGTGGTATATCCCACTGTTTCTTTTTGGAGCTGGCTCTGGGTGCATCCCTCCCTCTCTCTCTCTCTCTCTCTCTCCATCATGCAGCACTCAGGAATGGAGCTGATGTTCCCAGCGGATGACGCGCTCGTGAACGGGGATGCGACAGAGCACGCGGAGTGCGACCCTGCTAAGAAAAAGAAGAAAAAAAAGAGAAAGAAGCACAAAGCTGCGGCTTGGGGTAAGACTGAAAGGTCGGGGGTTTGGGCGAGTGAGGGAGAGAAAGGTAGTAAAACGGGGCAGTGATGGAAGGAGGACCTTAAGCTTTGCCTTGTATACTCGTGATAACCAGCTCGCGCGCTGCTCCAGCTCGTGCGCTGCACGTGACTCAGCCCCTAACAGCTGTATTCACTCCTTATAAAAGTGTAGTGCACTATGCATAGGGTCCATAGGGTGCAGTACTGACCTCCTGTCCATACATCACCTCAGGCAGCCCTGAGCAGTGGACATCAGGTGTGTAGTTTATGCAATTTTTGAGCAAAGCCTAATTGTGCACTTTGATCACAGACAAAAACACAGCAGAATTAGTATCAGTATCAATGATCAGCTTGACAAGTGTGTCTATACAAGACCACTCACAAACCAACTCTCTGTCCCGTTAATTGGGAATATTTCAGATAATATAATCTATATTGGCAAGGTGGCTTAATTGGTTAGCACTGTTGCCTTGCACCTCCAGGGTCCGGGTTCGTTTCCCACCTCAGGTCTATATGTATAGAGTTTGCATGATTTCTCCATGCTTTGGTGGGAGAACCAAAGATTCCCAGCCATGGGTGCAGATGTGATTAAAATACATACATGGATATATAAAGTGTCCTAATATGTGATTTTATCCATTTATTTCAATTCTTAAAATTGAAAGTTTAGTTGTAGTTATTATTAAAAAAAAAAAAAACCTGAAGAATCTTAAATCTCAGTATGGTGATCAAAAGCATGGCTGAAACCATAGTGCTGTCACTGTACCACAAAATAAATGCTTACTGTATTGTTCAAAAATGTGCTATGAGGGATTTAGTACAGGAAAAATATTTACAGTAAGTACACTTTGTTCAAAGACATCCAAATTAGGCTAATTGGTTTTCTCAAAATTGCCCATAATGTGTGAATAAGGGTTTGTATGTGTGTGTCCTGCGATGGATCTAGGGTGTAACCCGCCTCGTGCCCAAAGTGTCCTGGGATACAGTGCTCCAGGCCCCCTGTGACCTTGTATACAGGATAAATCAGTATATGATCTTTTAGGGGTTTTGGTTAGTAAAATAGCCTTACTAGCCTTAAAATTCCTAAGAACCCTAGTTTTAATAAAAACCTCAAAGGATCCAAGTGAAACTTTACATTTTTTAAGAATAGTGTTTGAAAGCCATAAGTAAGTTTTGCCAAAGTGTTACATATAACGGCTGTTTTCTCTTTCTTTGTTAGTACGATTTTGGTTCAGTGACTGTGGTAAGTTTTTCTCCTAAATTTTCAAACAAGTCAAAGCTTAAAAATGCCTATAAAAGTGCACTAGGAGATACTGGGAAACCTGAAAGCACTACCAAACCAAAGATTCTCAGCCATGGGTACAGATGTGATTAAAATACATATGTGGATGTACAGTGTCTTAATATGTGAGTTTATCCATTTATTTCAATTCTTAAAATTGAAAGTTTACTTATATATATAAAAATAAAATAAAAAACCTAAAGAATCTAAAACCCCACATGGAGCTCAAAGCATGACTGAAACCATAGTGCTGTAACGTACCTCACAATGAATGCTTGCTGTATTGTTCAAAAATGTGCTATGACGGATTTAGTAAAGGAAAAATATTTAAGTACACTTTATGCTCTGTCATTGGGTTGGATTCATGTATGTTTTTTTTTTTTTACTTTTTTATGTTTGCACATTTTTTTCTAACTATATTTCGCTTTGTTAAATGTTGTTTTTACAGGGCTAAACTGGAAATAAGAAGCCGATTTCTCAGTCAAAATACTGGACATTCATAAATAAATAAATGAATACATAACATAATGGCTCCTATACACTTACAGTGCATTATACTGTATGTCCAATAGGGAGCGAGCCAGCTGGGATTTAGCCAGTGCGACAATAAAGCTGAGCTGTCGATTTTCTCAGGCAGTTTTGTGTTGCTGTTGAGTTCGTTTTAGCATTTCTGATCCTGTATCAGGTTCTATTTATGCATGTGTCCGTAATTCATAATAGATTCCTGCACAGTTTTATTTCATTCATGAGTTTGATGGTGGAAAATCTGGAAAATATTTACTAATCTGATCTTCAGCTGTGTCTAGAATCAGGTGCCTGTTCTTGGCACCAACAACTATCCAGATCATATTTTGCCCCATTCTGACATTTGATGAGAAAGTTTGGGTAATTTGTGCGTAATACATATGTAATTCATGTGCGTTAAATACAGTTTAATCGACCACACGAATGCGTTTGTGCAGTACATGGGGATTAAGTATACAGAGGCTTAAGGTTCACCAGAGTTCTCAAGGTTATACATACGATGATGAGCATAATGTGCTCTCTGCCAAGTTCTCCATCTCATTTGTGCCTTATTTGAAATGCAACTGTCCCTCTTCCAAACTGCCACCCATTTACGCCACTCTATAATCCATAGGTGTAGAGGAGGAGGAATGCAGCTCTTGATGAATGTGTGCCGTTAGCACTTCCTTTGCTTTTGGGCTCATTTACGTGTATGTGTGTGTGTGTGACTTTGCAGCAGGACAAGCTGAACTAGGGGAGGATGGCGTTGTTGAGGACACGAGGAAGTCACTAGAGCAGCAGAGCTTGGAGGAAAGACAGAGAGATGAGGATGGAGAAGAAGGTGTAGCACACAAACACACATAGATGTTCACTCAGTATATATATTGAATGCTTGTGTGATA
Source organism: Clarias laeviceps (assembly GCA_030014305.1). NCBI lineage: Eukaryota > Metazoa > Chordata > Actinopteri > Siluriformes > Clariidae > Clarias > Clarias laeviceps. The sequence goes on from JAQMYJ010000004.1 coordinate 16,977,022, forward strand.
CTGTATAATATTGTACAGATGGAGAAGATGAAGACAGTTCTGCAGGGAAAAAAAAGAAAAGGAAGACGAAGAAAAAGAGTGGCCGTGAGTCTTTGTTGTTGTTTTTTCCTTCCTCCTTGTCTTTCTTGGACACTAGTAGGATTTTGCACTTATTCCTGGGCAAGTGGGTGAGTTCATGCCTGGCCGAGCAGTACAGTGAACTGGCGCTGGGCCAGGCATGCTGTACTACTGGGAAAATCCTGCAGTGTAAACTCCGCTCTGCTGCTCTTTTTTATCACACGCTCATCAATAAGGCCTCTTATAATCTACGTTATTCTATTGACAGACACTTTGGATCCTCAGTGAATTACAGCTGAGAGAGGATGCAGGCCGAGCAATTAGTCATTCAGATAATTCTAATATTGCGATAGTTCAGTGTCGGTATTCTACTGTTGCTGAAAATAGGAAAGTTAGTCTCTCTGGAGGACAATTCTTAAAGGTTTCATTTAAGATTTCGTGAATTTGCTGATATTTACTGGAAAAAAAAGTTCTCTCTACCTTCTACTGCCATTATTTCTGTGCCAATGTCTGCCACAAAACCCCAAAGCATAATACAGGGTGGGCCATTTATATGGATACACCTTAATAAAATGGGAACGTTTGGTGATATTAACTTCCTGTTTGTGGCACATTAGTATATGTGAGGGGGAAAACTTTTCAAGATGGGTGGTGACCAT
>JAQMYJ010000004.1:16977837-17002797 GCA_030014305.1 Clarias laeviceps
ATAAATTGGTCATCTAACAATAACAATAAAATTGTGCTAGATGGTACTGTAGTTTTTTTCCAAGTCTGTATCTTTCAGGCAAGGAAAGATAATCTTAAATTTTTCAACTTTCCTGTATGTGCATAATAATAATAATAATAATAATAATAATAATAATATCAATAACTATTTTTACAAAATGTACAGGGTGACTGAACCCATCTCGCAGCTGTCTGAGCAACATTTATTAACAGCCATCATTGATGTGGCCATGGCTAGCTTGACTTTAAAAGAAGCTGGTTGTCATGTTGTAGCCCAAGTGGAATCTTCCTCTCAAAGTTTGGTTATTTCTAATCACGTAGCTGCAGGTTTACAATCTGTAGACATGCGTTTCTATTAACTTGACCTATCTTCTCAGTCCTTAATTGGGGCAAACCTGGGAACAAGGCAAAGCATCTAAGAGATGGATGTACATCTCCATGCTAAAGGTATGCTGTTGCTAGGGATGTTGGAAACGAGAGCCAGGATTCTGCTTGTTAGAGTCGATAGCACACCAGAGAGTGTGAGTCAAAGAACTTTGATCATGGAGAATGGTTACATTACGTGTTTGTTGTGGAATGTTGCACAGCTAATGGCTGACTTGAACTTGTTGAACTTCTTCTGCTGTTTTACACAATGGGCGACAAAATCAAACACATGTATTAATGCATTTAGCTACTGTAGCTAACAAGCTCTGTGTATATAAATAGAATGCATTAGCAAACACGTTTTAGCCTCATAACCAAAACATATGACTGGGCAGGACATTCCTTTGTGAGCAGACTACAGTATGAGTGCATCCCTGTGGTAGCATGGAGTTTGGGAAGTAGCTGAACCAAATATCTCTGCTGCCATTTTGGAAGCTGAACAACTCAGCATGCTCAGCCATTTCCTTGCTCCAGCTGCAGAAGATGAGAAATGAGAATGGTCCTCTATGTTTGTGCTTCAACTGAACATCCAATTAGAAAACTCTCACCTAGTCCAGGATCCTCACGCCAATTCAGTGGACTCAATTTTGCGCGCACACACACACACATACACACCTGTGTATGCTTGTTAGAGTTATGACACACCAAGTCAAAGTCAAAGAACTTGACCAAACAAGGTACTGTAAATTGTCGAACACCTCCAGTTGCCTCACCGTTGCCTTATGTTTTCTGTGAAATCTCGCACTTCTACACACCACAAGTACGAGAGGTGATTGCCCTCAAGCCATTTCTAGGACGTTGTAGTTGACCATATTCATAGCCAGAAGACTATAAACCCAGACGACATACAGTATACTGAAGGAGAAACTTATTTTTCACATTTCATTTGGAAAATTATAATAAGTTCAAAGCTTTTCCTTTGACTGTTACAAAGTGATGACAACTTCTAGCAATGTTACAGAAAACATCACCAAATGTATTGGAACAAGCTTATTAATATTCCCAACAATTTTTTATTTCTTACTGAGCAATGGCATTTTTTTTTAAAAAATGTTACCATGGTGGCCATTTTGAAGTCGGCCATTTTGGATCCAATTTTTGTTTTTTTCAATAGGAAGAGGGTCATGTGACACATCAAACTCATTGGGAATTTCACAAGAAAAACAATGGTGTTCTTGGTTTTAACGTAACTTTATTCTTTCCTGAGTTATTTACAAGTTTATTAATTAAGTTATAAAATGTTATAAATAAGTTATAAAATGTGTTCAATGTGCTGCCCATTGTGTTGGATTGTCAATGCAACACATGGATGCTTGTAGATCCACCTGGAAGTAATCGTTTCCTTTATGACTGTCAGTTTCTCACATCGTTTGGTTCAATGACGCTTTTCGGTGCTCTCTTAAGGTCCCGCCACAACATTTCAATTGGGTTGAGGTCTGGGCTTTGACTAGGCCATTCCAAAACCTTGATTCTTTTATTTTTCAGCCATTTTGATGTAGATTTTCCGGTTTGCTTTGGATCATTACAATTTCGACCAAGCTTTAGCTCTCGGACAGATGCCTCACACTTGCCTTTAGAATACTCTGGTATACAGAGGAGTTCATGGTCAACTGAATGACTGTAAGGTGCCCAGGTCCTGTGGCTGCAAAACAAACCAAATCATCAACTTTCTACCATGATGCTTGATAGTGTGTACGGTAAGAGTTTCTGTTAAAATGCTGTTTGGTGGTCCACCAGCCCATTTTGGTCTCATCTGTCTGTCTATAGGACATTTATCCTGAAGCCTTGTGGTTTGTCCAGATGCAGTTTTATAAACCTCAGTCGTACATCCATGTTTTTTTAGACAGAAGAGACTTTCTCCTGATAACCTTTCTAATAAACGGTACTTGTTCAGTCTTCTTCTAATTGTGCTGTCATGGATTTTAATGTTTAACATTTCTCTGATCATTACACGGTTTGACTTTGAGGTGAATGTGCTGGGACGTCTTGTGTCTTGCTTTTCACTTTCTCACTGCCGAACACTGAACACAAAATTATTTAGAAAGGGGTCCTTAACCCTTTCAAAATTGATGTGCAGCAACAGGTCTCTACAACCATCTCTTATGTCTTTCCCTTTTCGCATTGTGTTAACACACCCCTGAAAGCTCCAAACCAGCAATCTGCCAAAATGTCTGCACACCTGCTGATGATCAATTAATCAAGGGCTGATAATTAGCAACACCTGGCTGCAACTTACTCTCTTAAATCCTGTGGAAGAAGTAAGGGGGTATTTATTATTGCCCACATGTTGCTGTTTTTTTTTTTGGCTTATTTTTTGTTTAATAAATGATGGCACAATTAAAAAATATATTTGTTTTTTGGCCTGAGCATGTATTTGCCTAATACTAAGACTACGATCAGATGCTTTTTATTATGTTTTTACACACCCAAAAAAAAAAAACAGAATACAACTTAAAAATGCAAATTTACTCTCTACAATTGCGTGCTTTAAATGTGAAAACATTTTGGGGCAAGAACCACATATGGGTATGAGGGTACTTTGGACACCTGTCTGTCTGTCCTGCATATAATACATTGTGATAACTAGATTTCGCGCATTTATATTTAGTGTTCTGTAATCTCACATTGCAAATAATTATTCTGTGTGGTTTCAATACATTTTGTTATCATAGAGTAAAAAAAAAGATTATCAGTATGTTTGTACAATGAACATTGCAATGCGAATCACACTGAAGAAACACATCATGTATCTTGCTGTGTGTATATGTATCTACCTTTATCCCATGTCTGTCTCCAGCTAAAGCACAGACTGATCCTCCTTCTGTGCCGATATGTGAGCTTTACCCAAATGGAGTGTTTCCTGTCGGAGAGGAGTGCGAATATCCTTCGTCACAGGATGGGTAAGAGACTTGTGTGTTTTATTAAAGGCTGTGTTTGCTCTCCTCTCCTCTCCTCTGCTCTTCTCCGCTGGATCACCTTGTCCTACCTGAAATTTGCTCTACCTCAGATTACCCTGTGTAATGTGTAATATTATCTTGTAATATATTGCTGAGGCACCTGACAGAGGTCACTCACAGGCTCTTGTACTATTTAAGGTAGTCCTGCTGCAAACCAAGTCTTGTCCCCTGTTTTCTTGCTCGAGTGCTGACGAAACCACCTCTCTGTACCGATTGTGACATTCGGATCCTTGAACGGCTTTCAAGGGCTTTCTGCTTCAGTGCTGATTTCTGCTCAACTCTTGTCTCCCTGAAACTGAGAAATGTCTGCATGTTGGACTGGCTGTCCAGGCGGAGCGCTGCGTGGCGGATGAGCTGCGAGGAGAAGCGCGTTCTAGACGAAGCCGGGGAGGACATGTGGAATGATTTCCGGCAGGCCGCCGAGGCGCATCGGCAGGTACGACAGTACGTCAAGAGCTGGATCAAACCAGGCCTGACCATGATAGATATCTGGTGAGGACAAATAATCATCCTTCATACTTTGCTTAAATGTTGTAAAACTTTTATTTTGTCTGTTGTTGCCTGTATAGATTGTGTAAGCATTCTTCTTGCTCTTGATGATGATAATCAAAGAGCATCAGGGATATTTTAACAGCTGGTGTCTAATTACAAACTCAATTAATTAGGTCAACATCTGGTTCATTACAAAGAGCGATTAGCTATTTAACAACTTTAACAAGGCGAAGGAAATCACACTAAGTCAGAAAGTTTGCACACCTTCAGGCAGGCAGGAAGAATGCTTTTGAAGATAAGAGAGTATAATAACAGTAACCTATAAAGTATGTTACATCATCGTCTCCTTTGGCCCATATTGTGCTCTATTCATTGCTGAATAATGAATTTTTTTATTAGTTAATTATTATAAATCACTACAAATATTGTAACCTGATACCATGGAAATAATGTAATAGAGCACCCACAATAATACGAGGGTGAGTCAAAAATTATTGGCACTATTGGCCGCACTGTCCAATAGTGTGCAGTGATTGTTTTTTTGTAGTGTGAGGTGTTTTGATCTGTATAAAAAATTTGGACCGATACTCTAAGGAAGGTGAAAGTTTCTTATAGATGCTCATTAATGGTAACGAGACATGGATTCATCACTACGAATATGAGTGTTAACGAGTATGGAACATAAACATCCTCAATCGCGGACCAAGAAAAAGTTCAGTCAACCATCAGCTAGAAAATTGACGCTTACAGTTTTTTAGGATTCTAAAGGGCCAGTGTTGGAACATTATCAGGAAAAAGTTTCACTTGTTACAGTGAGATGCTTATTGAAGAGCTGAAGCCTGAACTTCGGATTAAACGCAGAGTACTGCTATCCAAGGGACACTTCTGCCCACACTCTCGACCTTCTGCAAAAAACTTTGTTTTGAGGTGTTAAAGCATCCTCACTATAGTCCCGATCTTGCTCCATCCGACTTTCACCCGTTTGGTCCCCTGAAAGGAGCCCAACAAGGATAAAGATTCATTTCTGGTGAAGAAATGAAGACAGCGTTGAATTTATGGCTCACAGCTCAGCCTAAAACTAAACCTCATTTTTAATGAGGGAATTTAAAAAGCTTTTTCACAGAAGGACACAGTGTATTGAAAAGCAAGAAGATTATGTCTAAAAAAATATATATTTAAAATTTCCAAAAAGTTAATAAATTCTACAGCCAGAGTGTGGATAATTTTTTTATCATCCTAGTATAAATCACTTATTATCCATGTATCCAAGCCTTGTAGTCCACTGCAATAGAAAATTAATCAACACCTAGTGATCAATCAGATAAGAATTCAAATCATTCTCATTCCCAGTCTCTCTCTCTCTCTCTCTGTTTTTCGCTGTCAGTGAGCGTCTGGAGGAGTGTAGTAGGAAGCTGATTAAGGAGGACGGACTGAAAGCCGGGTTGGCGTTTCCTACCGGCTGCTCACTAAACAACTGCGCTGCTCATTACACACCCAACACTGGAGACCCCACTGTGCTGAAGTATGACGACGTGTGCAAGATCGACTTTGGCACCCACGTCAACGGTATACATACACACATTCTCTAGGAGCTTGAAGGAAGTGCAATGCGTAAAAAATGTTGCTGGCAGTACGAATTTGTGCTTATTACCACACTTGTCTGTGTTACTGATGGAGATTCTTGTCTGTTTTCAGGGAGGATTATTGACTGTGCCTTTACTGTCACCTTTAATCCAAAGTATGATCGTCTCCTTGAGGCTGTAAAAGATGCCACTGACACCGGAATCAAGGTGTGTTAATGTGTCGACACGTATGCAGGATCAAAATCAGTTCATTTCTTCTTTTTTGTTAAGCACATAGAACAAAACATATTCTGTCTCTGTAAATAATAGTTTATTTTGGGTATTTTGGGTACCGTGGAAGTTACAGACACATAGCCAATAAGACTAGACACTGATGCTCCATATAAACAAATTAAAAATCACTGATGTGATGCAATGTTCTCTAAGGAGAAAGTAAAAACATGTAACATTTATAGGAGGAGCAACCGAGCAGGAACCCTAATGTCGGACAGCCATTGTAATTTTGTTGCAATGGTTCCACCATCAGGACAACGTTGTATTTGAAAGTTAGAATGACCTTGAGTGCACACAGTGGTGTATCTTTAGCACTTTGGCCTCGCACCTCCGAGCACAGTCGAATGCTCAATTCCCGCCTCGGGGTCTGTGTGCATGGTGTTTGCATGTTCTCCCTGTGTTTTGTGGGTTTCCTCCCACAGTCCAAGAACATCCAGATTAGACTAGTTGGCGTTCCCAAATTGGCGGAAGTGTGTGGTGTGTGCACACTGTCCAGGGTGTATCGCGCCTGGTGCCCGAAGTTTCCTGGGATAGGCTCCAGGCTTCCTGTGACTCTGTTCAGGATAAGCAGTATAGAAGATGAATTAATGAAGAATGATTTTGATGAAATGACTTTGAGTTGATGAAGAGGGGAAACACTATATTGCAAGTTAGGGATGGGAATCACCAGGACCAGACGATACAATATTATCACAATACCTAGGTGCCCATTCGATTTGTATTGGGATTCTGTTAGTATCATGATTTTATAAATATTCTGATACAATATTATTATTATTTTTTTTAGATTTTCTCACAATTCCACGCAAATAATTTGCTCCTATCACACAGGATGCTGTCCTGGCTGCGAATATACTCATAGCTTAAAGTGTACCATCTGTAGGATGACAGAAGAACAGCAACATTTCACCTTCTCAAATGAAAACATACATAAATGGAAATTTTATATATATATATATATATAATATAAACGTTTTTCTGGTCAGTTTGGCGATATATAGATTGAAACGTAAAAGGTCGTGATACACCACAGAATCGATTTTCCCCCAATTCTATTGGTAATGCTTAATGTTTTTTTTGGAGCATTTATTAATCATCAATTAGCATCCATTCGCACGATGATCGACTATAAATATGTAACAGGGGTTTGAATTTCGATCAGAGATTGAGAGGGACACAACTGCTTCCCGAACACAGAGTGTGTATCTTATGTCACGCAGGAAGTAGTAGACGCTTTACGGAAGAGCCTTTGCTGTTTGTTGTGCAGTCAACGTGACAAGACACTCTTATTTTAAGAGAAAAATCAGTGTGCTGGAATGAATGGTTATAGTGATAATGGTTTTAGTATAGTAGTGAATGGTTATAGTTTTAATTGAACTGTATCTTACTTTAATAAATAAAAATGTTAGCGTTTGCAAATTTGCTATTGTATAAATAAGTATATATATATATATATATTGCAGGCATTTCAAGTTTATTTTCAAGTAACTGGTTCGAATTAAACCACTGACCATAGTAGAATAGAATAGATGATGATCTGGGAATAGTGATGTGTAGTGATGTGTAGTGATGTGTGTATGTGGGTAAAAATGTTCACTTGGTTCAGGTGTTACAGTATATGTGCAGCAGCAGTCTATGTACAGTTCAATGCCCACACTTTCCCAGACCGACTTGTGTTTTAGGTGCACACCGCCATCTAGTGTATGATTTTCCACCCTACATCCCCATGTTCAGTGTCAGAATGTAGTAAAGAATAAAATATTTATTCAGTGTCTGTATTTATTTTATGTAATGTGTTCAAGTCCCGTTTTTAAAATTCATTACTTGCCAATTTAAACATATCGTATCACTGTAGTTGTCTGTGAAAGCCTTGTGGGTGATACCCAGTACAGCCCTTAAGAGCAATGTGATTAGCAATGCAAACAAAGTCACTCTGCTGTTTATAGAGAATGGGAAGTAGATTACCATTTAGGACACACACACAGCCTGCCTGCAGATATTTACATTTTGTCATTAACAAAAATGTGATTTAACTTCTTTGCCCTTGCAAAGTTACCTCAGACCTGTAGCTTATTAGCAAGACTAGCATAATGTTTTTGACACAAGCTAAACTAGCAACCAGGCTTATCAACAATGCTTGGCTAAACACACTTTTAAACCAGCTAAATCAGCGTTAGCTAGCTAAAAAGTTTTTAAATTTGTAAAATATATATTTTGAAGTGAAAGAGGTGACATGTATGTTCTTATAGTGCTAGCAGATTCTAGCGTGACACATGATAATGATGGGATCCCTTATAGGGATGTTTTTATCCCTCATAGGGATACTTTTTAATAAACCAGGTAGGCCTACAATTACAAGTTCTTCCATTTGTGTACATACCTGGCACTGTTATGTGAACAGAACCTTCTGGAATGAAGTAAACAGAACCTTCTCGCCCCATGTCTGAAGCATATCATCAAACACACCAGCTTTTGCTTTACTAATCTGTGAACTTGTAGAACTTGAAAATGTAGAGCACCTCTCTGTGGGGTAAAAATACTTTTTCGTCTAATGTGCTTTTTTCACCCACTTAATCTACTTATTTTCCGATTTGTTTTTAGAGTAAGGTAAAATATATTATTACATGCAGCTGTGCTTACTGGAAAAGCCCAATACATTTACATATCTCACTCACTATCTCACTCACTCACTCATCTTCTATACCGCTTTATCCTGCATTCAGGGTCGTGGGGACCTGGAGCCTATCCCAGGAAGCTTAGGGCACGAGGCAGGGTACACCCTGGACAGGGTGCCAATCTATCGCAGGGCACACACATACAGTACACACACACACACACACACACACACACACACACACACTACGGTCAATTTTGGGAAAGCCAATTAGCCTAACCTGCATATCTTTGGACTGTGGGAGGACACCGAAGTACCCGGAGGAAACCCACCAAGCACGGGGAGAACCTGCAAACTCCATGCACACAGAGACGAGACTCAAGCCTGACCGGGAATCGAACCCAGACCCTGGCGGTGCAAGGAGTTGTGCACTATAAAGAACGACTTCCATTTGCCACCTCTGTCAATAGCAAGGCGAGGACAAATATTTAATATTCAATGTTTATCATGTTGTGAGTGGTACGACATGGTCATGTGCCCATATAATAATAATAATAATAATAATAATATTATTATTATTATCATTAACACCATTTCCAGTTTAAGTTTACTTCTCTCTCTTTTTGCACAATACTGTTACAGAACATGACTCTGGAAGTGTCTGGCAAACAAATGAGACACTGAAAGACCAAGAGATGCGGTGCTAAGCTCGGTCAGCAAGACTGACCCACTGGAGAGTTGCAATGCTAAGCTTAGCACATGAAACTTAACCCTACTTTTACTTGCTGACATTAAACTTAGAGGGGAGAAAACACAAGCTGGCCTGATTGCTCTTGGCACAGTTCATTCTCATGGTGTTTCCTTTTTGTCTATACATATATGGCGGACTGGCTACAGGCCATAGGGGCTGATTAGAGAGTGTCTAGTAAAGTGATATTGGTGCAATAGTATCGGAACAAATTTACAAGTAAAAGTACATGATACAAGTACGGGGCCAATACCTGATATTGGTATCGGGACATCCCTAGTACCTTAGCTAGGCCTTGTGTGCTCAACGGGACAAAGATTTTTTTTTTTTTTAAATCAGCTCACTTGCGTACACTATAAAGCTGACTTACCTGTTTGTAAGGCTTGATCATACACATGGCTGGTATGTGTTCTGTCAGTGTGCAGGCATTGACGTGCGTCTCTGTGATGTTGGAGAGTCCATACAGGAAGTGATGGAGTCATATGAGGTGGAGTTAGATGGGAAAACATACCAAGGTATGGGCTGAATTTTCTCTTGATTTTTGGAACAAAATTAATCAATGTATGATCCATAAATGTAAACCTTTACAATTTTTTTTCCTATTTTTCAGTTAAGCCAGTCCGCAACCTGAATGGTCATTCCATTGGTCAGTACCGGATTCATGCTGGCAAAACAGTTCCTATTGTAAAGGGCGGTGAAGCCACCAAAATGGAGGTGTGTTTACTCGTGTCTTAAAATTTACCAATAGAACTGCACTCTTTGTTATAAATATTAGACCAAAACTAACAAAAGCATTTGCAGTATTTTCAGGAAATCACAATTTTAAATCCCCATCAATGGCTAGAAATTCAAGAGAGAAAATAATGGCTGTTCTTGCTAGGATGTAAGGATGGCCATTAACCTGAACCTGTCAATCAAAGCATCCGGTGTCCCATAGGAGACACTTCCTAGTTCTCACCCTCCCTGCTTGCAGCTGTCGTGTGATAGCGGAGAGCTACCTGGCGAACGAGGATTGGAAAAAAAACAAAATTTCATTGCAAAATTAATGAGGCTATAATTACATACTGCCATGAATTAAATCACATAAAACATTGATGTTTAAAGTTTAAAGTATTTTTTATTTATAAGAATGTAAGAATGTAATTTTATAATAATCTTTAGTGTCTAGATGGTTAAAAAGAACTTTTCTTAGGCTTTTTGTGGTGGCTCTGTGGTGCCATTAAGTTAGGATACAGATGCATACATATGCATATGTATTATGACAAGAAAATGTCACGAGTTGTACAGCAATAAACAATATCCTGTTATTACAAATAGTAGAACAGCATTGCATTGCAGAATCTTGGCAGTGCATGCTTTTTCTTATAATTCAGAATTCTAGAATACATTTTAATTATATTAATATATTAATACGTTCACAAAATACATTTTACATTTAGAAAACAGTTGGTAAAAATAATAGTATGAACAAGTGTACCTTATTTCATTATCTACTTGATTATCATATTTAGGAAACTTGTATTTTGATAGTTGCAGTGAAAAAGTACAACATAAGGGGGGATATTAAAGAGGACATAGGAACCCAGAGAGATGGATTTATAAATGGAAGATGTATATATACAGAATCTGTCTATTTCTGTAAAGCTGCTTTAGGACAATGTGCTATACAAATAAAATTTAATTTAATCGAACGTGTCGTCATAAATGTTCTAATGTGGATTTTTTTTTTCATCTGAATATAAATCACTTAAAAAGTTGAATAGTGTTTGGTCGAGAGTAATGTGTTCTGACAACCCTAATGCCCATGAAGCCTTTAATGCTCTTGATAAATAGGTTAACCTCAGAGCTTTATGGGGTTCAAATTGAATTAAGATAGACGTATAACTCAAAAGAGAGAGAGAGAGAGAGAGAGAATTTTCCCTTGGGGATCTCCTTTAAGGCCGAGTCCTTTACAGTGAATGTGAATGAATATGAGTGGGCCACTGTTTAGAAGAGTGTGTTTATTTTTGCACTTCTGTATTGACCTAATACAATAAGTTTTTATCCCAGTTCCATATTAAAAGTTGAATATGTTTTCTTCTGTACACTATAGTTAAAACCTGGTCAGGATGCTTTGATCCATTCTTAATAAGTTTAAGAAAAGCATGATTTTATGAGTGCCATTGGATTATACTTGTATAAGTTTTTATTGAAGATGTGTGTGTGTGTGTGTGGGCACGCAGGAAGGCGAGGTGTATGCTATCGAGACGTTTGGCAGTACAGGGAAAGGAGCTGTGCATGATGACATGGACTGTTCCCACTACATGAAGAACTTTGATGTAGGCCACGTTCCCATCAGGTAGGAGTGTAAATGAGATTGAGAGCCACTGGCCTTTTGATATGTTTGGGCCATTAGAGTTGTTCATGCAAGGCTAGCGTTTCAGACGTGAAGCAGGAGTATCTGACGTATTGAGAAAACTTTCTATGTTGATTTTTATCCAAGCACTAGTGAAACACCGGGATAAATGCATTAGTGTAGCAGGGGATTATATAGAGAAATAAAGGGTGCGACAAAAGTCCCGGTTTGACTTGAACAGCCCTCGTATTACTGTCACTACAGCCTGATCAGAATGTTCTCAATAATCAATCAAATCCTTTTTGACAAAGAGATGACGATCGGAAAAGTTGAGAAGATAACAGCTCTTTGCACATCATCTGTTTCAGCCTTTCTATGCCACTGTACCTATTATAAATAATACTGCATTTGTTTCCCCCATAATTAGTACACTTAGGTCTTCATATAGGCATTATAAAAACTTAACAACTGAAACATGTTAAATACCTAAGAGTTGCAATGTCTTGTTGATTGCAACATCATATACATGAGGTCTAAAGTTATACTTTCTATAAAAATATCTCACCTACAACGTTTTTTTTTTCTTCGTCTTTTTTTCCAGGCTACCAAGAGCCAAACACTTACTGAACGTAGTGAACGAGAACTTCGGCACTCTGGCGTTCTGTCGCCGCTGGCTGGACCGGCTTGGTGAGAGCAAGTACCTGATGGCACTGAAGAACCTCTCTGACCTGGGCATCATCGACTCCTACCCACCGCTCTGTGATGCCAAGGGTTCTTACACGGCTCAGTATGAACACACCATCCTGCTCAGGCCCACGTGCAAGGAGGTGGTGAGCCGAGGAGACGACTACTGACATGCACCCAAGCATAGATCGTTCTAAACTATAGAAAATACACAGTCCAAATGGGACACACGCTGATACGCACATTACTAATTAGTATGTTTTAACTAAGTGGCTGGAGCAGTGGACGCTGCAACATTTTGCATGAAAAGCTACATGAACTATGGATTCGAAACTATGCAGGAGGACAGCCAGGCGTCTGTAGATACTGTGCCGGGCCTTGTTTTTCCAAACACTCTAAAAGCTTTTTGAGACAGGGACGAATCTGTATGTATCAGGAAAAGGGGATGAGATTTAGGGCAAATGAGCTTCCTTTGGCCTTTACCATCATAGGTGTGTATGACTTATACAGCACGATGGGCATCATAAAACCATTTGACCGCAGTTCCATATATAGTCAGGTCATACGTTTTTGGACAGTCATTTTGTCTCTTTAAACCACCACGATGGATTTGAAATTCAGTGCAGACTTTCTCAACTCTAACTGTTTAGAAAATAAGCCATTTTTCACAAGCTCAAAAGCAACTGGACAAGTTAATATAATTATAACTATAAAGATGTTTTTAATACTTTGATGCCAATCCTTTGCAGTCACAACTGCCTGAAGTCTGGAACACAGACATGACCAAATGCTGACCTTCATCCCTTGAGATGCTTTGGATCTGTGATCTTTCTCCCTTTAATTATGACTCTAGAAAGTGAAAAGAAGCTCAACTGTTAGAGACTGGCTCGGACATTTAAGAAAAATCTTTGCCTTTAGAAGCTCTTGGTTTGCTTTCACTGCATGTTTTGTGTGATTATCCATCTGTACTTGGAAATGTCGTCCTGTCAGGCTTGCCACATTTGACTGAAACTGAGCACACAGTAGAGCGCTATAGTTCATGCAGCAGTCACGCTATCCATAAAGTGACCCAGATCTGTTGGCGGCCAGACGTACCCACATGCTACTGCCTCGCCCATGTTTGACAGATGATGTATACTGTATGTCGTATAATATAGTCGGTTTCATCTGTTCAAAAATATAGTTGAAGAACTGAGCTGGCTTGTTTCAGAGTCTAATCATTTTTTATCCTTGATTAACAGTGATTTGCATCTTCAGGTAAAGTGTCTTTATTTACTTTCATGAAGATGACGCTTGATTTTAGGCTTTGGAAATGATATGCTTTTTTCGACAATGTTCTTGACTTGGACAGATTTTGAAGGGTTTTTTTCAAGAGAGATCATAGCTATCCACTTTAGTCCGCTTTCATTGTCATCCAGGCATTTTTGGTTTCGCTAAGCTTGCCAAAAGAAAAATTTCTTATTTTCAACAATGTACCAAGTTGTTGATTTGGCTAATCCTGACATTTCTGTGCTCTCTCTGACTTTCTCTCATAGCTCTGATTGTTTTTTCTTTCAGCATGATGATTGCCTCCTTCACTTGGATTAGCACCTCTTTTTTTCCCATATTAAGAATTTCCATGAGCATCATTGAAATTTAATCAATGGGGGAATCAATGCCAGACCTTTTATCTCATTAATTTGTAATGATGTAGCAAGGAAGCGGGCCACACCTGGCCATCAATCAGCTTATGAGTCGGTTGTCCACTTACTTTTGAGCCTATGAAAATGGAAGGACAGTAAAATGACAATACAGTCATTTCTAAAAGGGTAAAAAAAATTAAAAGGTTAAAAGCAACATTTTTGTAAATCCCTCGATTGCTGTATTATAGATCCATTGTGGTGATTTGCGGAGGCAAGAATAGAAAATTTCTCAAAATGTAAATTTTTTCTTGGTCCATTTCTGTAAAACTGAAAACATAGTTCTGATTTAAATGAAACATTGTTCTAAGGCTAAAATCAGAATTTCTGTAAACTGATATTGACAGAATGAAATAACTGCCTTTAAATGACAGCGCTTTTGAATTCTGCGTTCTGATTGGACAGAAGTTTTGGATTAATTCACTGTAACACATCGTGCAGATAGTTTATGTTGAAGCAATATCACGAGAAAGACTGATGCTATACCAAGCATTCACACACTCGTCCCATGAATTCAGTGGACACAAATTAAGCGTTAAATAATAAACATTCGAATAAATTATTGTTTCTGTAGTAAGATCTCATAAAACAACATTCCCCAAGGTTAAATATTACAGTCTACCCATGAATGGATGTATTTACTCAATAGGAACCCTAACGTTGTAGGACTGTTGTAATTACAATCACATCATGGTTTGGGACAGTGTCAGGACGACGTCGTTTAAAAGTTAACATTGAGATGGCTTTAAATGAACGACCCAACACTGCATTGCTAATACAACCTCAAAACAGCAAAAGTTTAACCTTTATTTGGAACAATTATGCTGATTAACGTCCAACCATATGAACCTCTGCCTTAAGTTTCTAACAGGGTTTAGAATTATCCAAATTACTGTACTGTTATATGGGGGTTTGCACAGCATCCAAACTGCATTATGCCTGGTTTCACAGAACAGATCTCAGCATTTTTTTTTTTATGTTCCCTGGTGGTCCAGATGCAAAGCACACAGTGCTCTCACTACAGTGAGTGGAGGTTGAGTCCTGCTCAGGCCGTCAATTTGGTCTTTATGTTGTTCTCAATTCGTTTTTTGCAACCTTGTGCTATGGACATTCGGTCAAAATTATCGCATCATCATCCAGTCACATTGTTTCGAATTCACTTACTCTGTCCTTGTCTATACCACTTATTCTGTACTGGGTCATGGGATGCCTGGCACTAGATGGGGGACACCCTGAACGGGTAGCTAATCCATCGCAGGGCACAAACATGCCCCTAATTAGCCAAAGCTGCATGTCTTTGGACTGTGGGAGGAAACCTGGGCATCCGGAGAAAAACATGCAAACTCCATGCATACAGACCCAAGGCAGGAATCGAACCCTCCACCCTTGGGGTGAGAGGCCACAGTGCCGCCGAAGTAATTCAAGTTAATACAACTTAATCTGAAGTTTTGGATAAACATTAATTCCTGCTGGGTAGACGTATCACACCTCACTATCCCTGACTATTTTTCTCAAACTGTATGTTCCACAGTGTTGATTTCTCTACTTAAGATTCTGTAAATAGAGATGGATGAGAGAGAACCCGAAGGGAAGTATTTATTTAGTGCAGTAGTTAATATTCTGAGCTAGGGACTGAAAGCGTTTTGTTCATTTATCATAGCTACACTGTGTGTGTGTGTGTGTGTGTGTGTGTGTGTGTGGACTGTCTTGTCACGTAAATCACTTAAAAATACTTTTAGCATGTATCAGGGTGCACAAACTGCTGTCTTGTCTCTATGCAAGAATCACTTTGCATATACGGTACTCGTTAAAGCTGTAGCGCTTTGGGGAAACAAGGCCAAGGTTTTTTTTTTTTTTTTAAACATAACAAAGGTGAAAGGAAATAGATACTGACAGTAAACATCTCTCAGTTCAGGTCCTGGCAAATTGTGTAAAAAAAAAAAAAATTAGTTTTCTTATCCAAAGTAATTTTATCTACTTGATAAAGGGCTTGTTGGATGTAGTGTGTCAGGCACAAAATAACTGCTGCTTTTATCCGTTTCTACAACAAAAAGAAAGAAGTATTATTAAGGATGTGAGAAAAGATTACGGCTGCTCAGCTTCACATGGCATGTTGATCTAAAAATCATAATCAAATCAAATAAAATAACAAAAAGGTAAGCGGTGCACTCTGCTACTTTAATATGAGATGCTGTGCTATTTGTATAGTACTGTATTTCCAACGAAGTTTCATTTCCATAAAATTGTTTTTTTGAAAGTCAATTAAATACCTCTATTAATTCCCTAGATCTGTGCATGTTAACATCATTTTTCTTTTCCATACTGGCATGCTACAAATATAAGCGTACCATAGATTATACACTACAGTGTACACCGATCAGCCACAACACTGATTAGCAATTATATGAAGTAAACCGGTGACAGGATCATGGGCACCCAAGGGTAGTTAATGCCAGTCGGGATCCACAGAAAAGCCAAAGAAGCAGAAACTGTTCTAAAAAGGCAAAACTAGCAACGATAGAAAGGTATCAGAACACTCTTTACATCACAGCTTGCTGCATATCGGCCTTAGCAGGCAAAGAGCTCAAGGTTGTTAACCAGGCCTCCGAATTCCCTAGATCTCTATCTGATCAAGCATCTGTCCAAACAAGTCTGATCCACAGAGGCACCGCCTCACAAACCACAGCACCCAAATAATCCTCTGCCAACGTCCTGGTCATTGGGCTCTCTGTTATGGCTGATCGGTGGATGGCCACAATTATGTACGACGACGCCTCTTGAAACCATAAAACCCCCCTATAAGGACCTTTCCAAACCTTTGGAGGGATCTAATGGTCTAGAATGAATTTGTTTCTGTAGAATTATTCAATTTCCCTCTATTGGAACGAACAGGCCCAGACCTGTTTAAGCATGACAGTGCCCCTTTCATAAAGCAGGCTCCATGAAGACGTTGTGTTTTAACGTTGGAGTGGAAGAAACCAACCAGTGTCCTCCACCCAACCCCATTGCAAACCTTTGGGATGAACTGGAACACTGAGTGCATCCCAGATCTCCCACCCTCACTTCAGTGCCTGATCTCACTAATGCTCTTGTAGCTGAATGATGTGGAACGCCAAGCCAGAAGAGTGGAGATCCCTGTAACTGCAAAGGCTGAGTGGCAGGAACTCCATATTATAACCCATGCTTTTGGAAATCTGGGTTTGAACCCCAGCCAATGGATACAGTGCCGGTCCCGAGCCTGGATAAAAAGCGTAAACGCCTGCGCCAAGTTGTGGTACGGATCAAAGAGTCTGCTGTGGTGACCCCCTGACGAGAGCAGCCGGATGGCTAACAAGAAGTCAGGTGTCCACCTACCCTTGGCCATATAGTGTAGATGTTACAGGTCCACATACATGTAGGCACTCCTTTACTCCTCTTTCAATAAGTGGTTCAAAAGGTTCAGGTTGGTTTCAAGTGTGATGAATCGTCTTTAAGATTAAAACTCAAACCCAAATTCCTACATTTGCATTTAACTTAAAAAACTGTAAGAAACTGTGTGCATTTTAATTTGGGTCATTTTTCTCCATATATATATATATAATTGTTGTAAAATATAATAAATATAAATATGTACAGACACAAAGTCGGGACTGGCTCTGCTTTTCATTTTCTTTTAGTTGCTTCAGAAATGTAATAGTAGTAAACTGTATATAGTAGTAAAAAATAGACTTTCCACCTAAACCCTCAAGAAGGGCATTGATCAATAGAGTTGAGAATGTGTGCAATAACATGAATATTGCACAATCCAACAAACTAAAAGAAGCTAGAATACATATTTATAACCATACCATGATCTATACTTTTCCACTACTTTCTCTCTGCCCTGGTTAGAGAGTTTTTTGAGTCTTTATGTTGCATAGTATAATACATTTAAGCATTTGGCAGACGCTCTTATCCAGAGCGACTTACCTTTTTTTTTTTTTTTTTTTTATCTCATTACACATCTGAGCAGTTGTGGGTTAAGGGCCTTGCTCAAGGGCCCAACAGTGGCAACTTGGTGGTTGTGGGGTTTGAACCTGGGATCTTCCAGACCGTAGTCCAATGCCTTAACCACTGAGCTACACCTGGCAATAGTAGTATTGCAGACTCCATAGGCTTTTAGACCAACTAATTATGGGACTTCTGAAGTTAATTGACTGGACATTATCTTATTTAAGGGTTTCATAGTAAAGGAGGTGAATAGTTTATGCACTCTCCAGATTTCTGTTTGTTTGTGTCGCATGCATTCATTTTCTATATTGTACAGGGTCACAGGAGGGCTGGAGACTATCCCAAAAGACATGAGTCAGGGTACACGCACGCTACAAGCTGCTAGTCCATCACACACAGTGATTCACTGCATGTGCCTCCGAGTGGCGCAGTGGTAAAGTGCTCGTGCCAACATCCGGAGATCGTGAGTTCGATCCTCTCGCAGCCGGAGGTCTAGAGAGAGCTGATTGGTCGAGCCCCCTCAGAGGGGAGGGATGAGAGGTACTTAGTGCTCCCACATTAAAATCTACAGCCAATCAGTGGTTCTGTGAGCTCACGCAAGCGGAAGGAGCGGATAGCACTGTCCTCCGAGTGTGTTACGCCGCCCCCAACGGTGCGTGAGCGAACAGTTCGAAAAGATGCAGTCGGCTGGCGTCACATGGTTCGGAGGAAACACGTGATAGTCTTTGGCTGAGTCTCAGTCTTTTGACTGAGCGGGAGTAGTAGCCTTAATGTGGGAGCCCCCTAGTGACGGGGAGGAATTGGACACGACTAAATTAGGGAGAAAATCGGAAAGAAAGAAAAAAAAAAAAAAGAATCCTGTGCATGTCTCTTGACTGCAGAAGGAAACACTCCGTGCACACAGGCCTGAGGTGGAACTTTGTGTCACAAAAATATTTTGCACTTTCAAAGTCGTAATTAAATGGTACAAATTGCCAAAAATGCATTTTAACTCCAGGTTATAATGCAGCAAAACAGGATAAACACCAAGGGGTGAATACTTTCATAAGGCACTTTAACTGCTATATGGCTAGTTGTTTATAGACATCTAGAAAGTCATCAGGTGATACAGTGGGTAATGATCCGGCATGATCCTAATGTCTGTTTTGAGTCTCGGTGTATGTTCTCCACCTCACAAAAACACACACAGACCAAAAAAGCCTCCACCAAACTGACCATGGATGTAAACATAAGTGTGTGTGATGCTCTGCAATTGACTGGTCACAGTGTGTTCCTGCTTCACGCCTGGCGTTTCTGGAACAGGTTCCAGGTCCATCATAATGTAGCTACTGAAGATGAATGAATGACAAAAAAAAAAAAAAAAAAGTCCTGAATAAAGACACAATGCAACTGTCATATTTAGAAAAATGCAAAAATAGTCTCATTTTATTGAGGTAAATTTCTCTATAAATTGAGGTAACAATTTGCATAGTTTTACATCTAGACCTGCTGAACAGCGGAGCAACTCAAAACTGGAACCAACCGGAAAAGAGGCAGACTCGAGCGTGTGAACTCGTGGACAGGATATTACCTCGGGTTCTCCGACAGACATACACCTACACAGAGAACGTTCTAACCACAAGACAGTCGCGGAATGAGTCTGATCAGACACACACACACACACACACACTCTCTCTCTCTCACAGGTGGATTACTGTACATCCAGCATATGTGATGTGTTCACTGATAAGAACCCCCCCACCCCCACCCCCTCTAAATCATTATCTTTTTTTTACAAAAATAAAAAAGAAATCTCATTTAACCAAATACTTGGTGTATAAAAGTACATTCAGGGAAAATCTGAAAAAGACGGAACGCGAAATCCTGAATTGCTCGAACCACGTTCGTAAAGGAGCTGGTAACACTAGAAGAGCCTTAATTAAATCAACTGATCAGAAAATGGCAGGGCACTTTAAGTGGATGTAAAGAAATCTCTCTCTCTCTCACACACACACTATAATCATGACATCACAGTTATGTCATCTGTCCCTTAGGAGTGTAAATCTGGGAACAGTCAACATTTAGCTTGGTTTTTTTTTTTTCTACTTTGGTTTGTGAGCAAGTACATTTTTGCACACAGGAGAAACAAAACGATCGAACCAATCTGCACTAATGCTTCTGGCCAGGACTGATATCATTTACACACACACACACACAATCACTGCAAGAGTGCCTACTGCCAAGAGTCTGTGGAAGGCATGATGCCGGTCAGACTTGTGCAGTCTCTCTCGCTCTCTCTCACACACACACACACACATATTAGACAGACAGATACAGACACACAGACTGGCTTTAACCCATATTGACATGAATTGTACAATACAAAGTCTCTGGCTGACAGGCTGCTAAGTGGGGGGGGGGGTTGGGGGGGGTCAGAGGTCGCTGGCTTTGCCTTTGTCCTGAGAGTTGGTCTGTGTGTAGAACAGAATGTAGGCCTGAGCCTTACACACCTCCTCGACTGCGCACACACTTAGCTTGGAGTCATTACAGTGCACCCAAAATCCTGGAGAGACAGAGGGATAGAAAGAGAGAGAGAGAGAAATAAATACAGACACTGAATATTTTCAGCTCTGCAAAAAAAAAAAAAAAAAAAAAAAAACAGGTAACAAAACCCTATTTCAATCAATAAGTCAGAACCTTAAAATACAAAATATTATTATTATAGAAGAAAGGCAGAGCGCTGCGTCTCCTACCTCCCTCTGTGTTGTAACAGAAGGCGGTGTAATGGCCCGAGCCGAAGCCCTTCCCGTGGTGCATGACGACAGCGGAGAGCTGGTAGAGGAAGTGTTGGTGGCGGAGTGACGTGTTGGAGGCGGAGTCTTTGCAGCAGTAGGGTTCCATGTTCAGCTCCTGCTCGAACTTGACGTGGACGCCGATCTTCTCCCTGTGGTTACGACCCGACCATCTGACCACACAAACACGCAAGCAAAACACGTCAACAGACGGCGCACTCCTATAATAAAACACGTGTGTGTTTTTTGTGTGTGTTCAAGTACCTGAAGCGCTTAAGGTGTAGTCGTAGGACGTGAGGCAGTTTGTAGACCACCAGCTGCTTCTGAGCTTCGGTCAGGACCACTTGCTTGGAGCAGAAACGACGGCGTTTATCTGAGACACGGTAACACAGATCCGACTGACTTACACGACAAAAACGCAGCGACAAGTCGTCCTTTTTAATGATAAACAATTTATAGTGTGTGCGTGTGTACAAAATGAATACTAACAGTAAGTAAATGACTATAATGTATGATTTGTCACTAAAAGACAATTAACGCATCATATTCGACTCACTGTTGCAGTGATCGCAGGCATAAATGGCTCCTTCTAAAGCCTCCGTCTCTGTAAACTTGGCCAGCATCTCCGTCAGCCTACACGGCACCTGCGTGGCGTCCTTACTGTTGCTGTGGTAACGCTCGGGAAACTCTAACGACAGATCCCAGAACGGCTCCACCGTGTCCGAGCGATGATCGCATGCCAAACACCTGACCTGAGGACATAAAGGTGAGGTGGTCAGGTATACAGTACAACGTAATGGCGCGTGTATCTCGCAGTAGTGTGTCCTGTTCCTCCTCACCTGGCTGAGTAGTTGGCCGTGAAAGATGGTATTGACCACGCTGAGCACCTGTTTGATCAGGCGTCTCTGATTGGCCGGCACGGTGGCAGGCGTGAGTGTTCCAGTTCGCTCCAGCTCGCGTTGGACTTTGTCCAGGAGTTCGCATAGGAACTCCTGCGCGTCCTGCTGCGCATAACCTCGGAACGCCGGGATCAACTGCCATACCGAGTGCAGCATCGCAAACGGAGACACCAGAGCCCACTTTCCTGACCACATCACCTAAAAACACACAAATATTAATAAGGAAAACACTTGCCATATACAGTCAGTCATGTCACTATGAATAGATTCGGCTAGGTGTTTTTATACAGATTTTAAATCTGTCAGAGTAAAATCAATCCTAATTTGTATAATAATTGAGCACAATTTGGGGTATCAAGCACCAATCATTAAATGACCCAATTTGTTAATGTAAAGCATAAATAAATAAACATCTGTAGAGATTCATGGCTGGTTTCAGAAACACTCAGACAGCAAAACGAAGCACAAGTAAATCGTCAAAAATACTACATCCAGAATGACGTGGATGTTTTAGATCACTTTTTTTTTTTTTTTGGATTACGGCAGTGAATGAACTGGAGTTGCTCGGGTTGTTGTTGTCATGGTGACAAAATAACTTCCTTCATTCATCATTCCATACGAGAAGCATTTTTGGTGCTCCATAACCGCAGACAATAATGATGGGTTGATGAATGGGTTTAATAATGATGTCACAATAAATAATGATGCATTCCAGTATCTTCATGACTGCATGTGTTTTTGAAGGTTCTTCACCAGTGTGTTTACGCAACAGCAAATGATGGCAAGTAAGGATGGGAATCACCATTCACCACCTTATATATCACATCACCGAACCCATGTGCTGATTAGATTAAAATTGTGACACACACACACACACACACACACACACAGGTATATATACAATTTTATATAATATATAAATATTTTTTTATATAATATATAATCATATTTTATAATTTCTAACATTTTATATTTTATAAATATCCCAATTCCATATTACATTTTGTTACAATTTTAAACCTTTAAAAAAAAAAAACTAACTTTAAAAGAGTTTAACGTTTATTAACTTTCACATTTTTACTGAGCAGCACGTACGTCTGTCATGAGCCATAGTTATTATTTCTAAACAAACTTAGCAATTAATTCACTCCTACCACACAAGATGAAAATATGTATCTAGTTCAGAGTGCGCCACCTGCAGGATTATAAAGAAACTGCGATTTTAAGTCTCGACAGTGAGCATGTGGGCTTTTGTTTGTTTGTTTGTATTAGTATTTATTGCCATATCAGCTTCTCAGGCTATTTCATGGCAGATACCTGTACATATTAAACAGTAAATTGATTTATTCGAATAATCTAAGAGATTTAAAGAGAAAAGGTAAATAAAAATAATAAAAATAAATAAATATCATATTATAACATGGCCTTGGCCAGAAGAACAAGACTTTACATAAGGTTCTTTAGGTGCACTTTTGCTAAAATTTTAAAAAGTTTTTCTGGTTTTGTGAGCATGCGGACTGAGAAACGAAGAAAAGAAAAGTAAAAAGAATAAACTATTGTGGCGATATGTGTGAATGGCCACACAAAAGAATCACGTTTCATAACTGAGTGGGTTTCTCCCCCATCCCCTCCAATAATGTCTCCTTAAATACTCTACAGTTGACCCATATGTCTGATGATATAAAATATATCTCATATCCGTGACTGTACTGTTAGTTTGTTTGTTTTTTTGGTTATACATCAAGCGTATACCTGGAACAGTGTGTGCAGCTCATGGCAGAGTGAGATGTGTTTGGAGCTCGGCTCTTTGGGCTGAATGAGCTCCATGCTGCGTGAGCGCGAGGCGCCCCCGCTAAGCCCTGATCCTTGACCGCTGGTTTTGGGCTGGGCGCAGTGCTGAACCGAGAGCCCCAGCTTTTGGCTAACGGCGGACGCTAGCAGCTCCAGCGCCTGGTTCAGGTCCAGTCTCAAAAAACACTCCCGAAACACGTGCAGGTGACTCAGAACCTGCAGTATGGAGTTCATGTAGCAGGTGTTGCCAAGATTTCTTAAACCGGTCACTCCTGGTGTAACCGTGGGCCGCCTCTTAATGGGGGAGTCGCCCGCTTTGGTAGGCGGAGCCCGAGTCTGTTTGTTCTTGGACGAGGTGCCCGTCCTTCTCTGAGGCGTCTTATCTTTTCGAGTCCGAACATTAGAAGGTGGAGCTGGCTTGTGTTGGATGCGTTTCTTTTCTGTTGACGACGCCGCAGCCGCTGCTTTCTGGCTCTGCTTCCGGATCCGGCTGCTCTTTCGCGGCGGTGCGCTTTCCAGCTCTTCCCGGAGCTGCCGTTTAAGTGTTCGCCTCCTCTCCCGCGCCTCCCTCCTGCGCTCCTCCTCTTCCTCGCGCTTTCGCTCCTCCTCCAGGAAACTCCTCCCGCGCTCCGTGTGGCCGAACCAGGTGCGGAACACGCGGCTCATGAGTGCTCGACGTCGGTGCCACAGTGCCGTGAACATGCGGTCCTCTGCGCGCAGCTGCAACTCCTGCGCGTTCCCGTGCTCTAGCTGGGCTGCGCCGGAGCGAAGCGTGCGCCCGCTGCGTGTCGTCACCTCATAGCGTTGACTCTTGATGGCGCCCAGTGTGCCGCGCAGCAGCTTCAGGTCTCCCGTGGCGTTGTCGTTCAACACATAGTCGTCACACAGGTAGCAGAAGACGTACAGTTCGTTCACCTCCAGAGCCAGAGGGTGGCGCTGCTCCTGCGGGGAGAGAAAAAAAAACAGCGACAATGGTTTTACTGCAGAACAAGCATAAAAAAAATACGAACAACGTTCATAAAGTGTTATTGTGAAAGACTCACGTCATTAATTAACGTCTATGTAGATAAGTCAGTTTTTTTTAGTAGTCATCTTCACATTAATGAACTGAGAAAGTGTCGTTATTTCTTCCTTACCTTGAAGTGCTGCAGTGCGTGCTCCTCTATGTAGCGTCCGCAGGCCACGTGCGAGCAGCTGAGACACGCCCACACCGACTCCGTGGTGTTGCAGTCCACGCAGTGCCATTTCTGCGGGTTCAGGATAGAGTGGTCCTGTGCGAGCCTCAGTCGACCCACGTGCTTACACTTGTCCATCACAGTTACTCAAACACGCCTCACATGACCGTATTGAAGGCGGCCAGCCGTACAACTACCTCCTGCCAAGGCATGCTGCATCTGATGGGGTGAAGAGAAACATGGGATGGTGAAGGTCAGAGCTGAGCACAAGTGAAAGTGCTATAAAGCATGTACTGTATGTATTGTATATATGTATTCATATCTCACAGTGGTGTAAACCAACTAAACCTGATCTCAGATCAGTGCTCGTACAAGTACAAGAGATTTTATATATATATATATATATGCATACACACACACACGCGCACACACCGGAAACACATTTTTTTTTGTCGAAAAAACAAAACAAAACAAGAAATCTCTCTAATGACACTCGATTGAGCGACACACTAATGGAATCACTGCTGTAAAGTAAAAATAAAAC
>JAQMYJ010000004.1:17002897-17015711 GCA_030014305.1 Clarias laeviceps
TACCAGTAAGAGACGAGCACTAAGACTCAGCAGGGGAGACGATTACCCACAATTCCGCAGCGCAAGAGAGAGAAAAACCGTTGGCTAAGTTGTGATCACGTGACGCTCTGCGTCAAAACAAATAGCGCTTGCATGATACATGATACTCGGTACTCGTAAACCAAGACTTATTAAGAATCTAATATATATAAATATATATATTTAATCAGAACGGATGTGCATGTCTTGACTGGTGATTTGACTCTTAATGTGGACACGTCTCTCCTCTGAAACAGCACGTATCTGTACGTCCTTGCCTCGCCTTTTGCCTGGCAGACATTACCTTTTTTTTCACTGGCACTGCAGCTACGTTCATTTACGGTCACGTTTTGTCATTTCCTTTTCTTGCACTAAAAAGTCTTAAGTATTAGACAATTAAAACCTCAGACAAAAATCATACAACACGTTTTTTTCCTCACAGTGAAATTATTTATTTAACAAAAATAAAGTTTAATCACACGGATCGATGACTTCCAGAACACGTCCTATTCATTTCCTACAACAACCGGTCTAGACTCTCCATTACTCAGTCTGACAGGGGGAACAAATGGCATCTCTGAGACTGTGCTAGAAGTCAGCCAAGATTTCACTACTGGAAAGTAATAATGCTTAAAGCCTGCTGTGTCTACAATCACCAGGTGCAGTAGGTAATAACGAAGGCACTAATCAGTAGCCAGACATTTATGTGCTGTTCTGACTAACTAAAAGCTCAGCTAACAGTTGCTGCACTGGCCGTCAAATCAGTCCTCTAAAACCGGACCGGTCGTATCTATCATAGTATATCACATTGTAAGTTTATTTGAAATAGGACTCGGTTCATGTTCAGCACCGCTTCAGCTTAAGGGTGTGTTTAAACTTGTAGTTCGGGGATTTTGGTTTGAAAAAAAGCATAAAAAGGACACATTGGTTTTGGTTCGCTAATATAAAGTCCTTGTTCACTTGCTGGGGTCTGGGCTGAATGTGCTCATTGGATTTCTTCATATGGTGGTATGGTATGGTTTTTATCTTTTTTTTTTATTGTTTTACGTCTCTTTGGTCCACATTTGCTCTCTGCTTATTTTGTTTAGTTTTTTTTGTTTATATACTGTATCTTTGGTCTGTGATGTATTCACATTTCAATCAACCTGCCTGAGAGTTCGCTTGGAAGTTCATTTGCTAGGTGTGCGTCAAAGTTTGAAAGCGAACCAGAAATTGAACCGAGTCCTCTTTCAAATAAACTCACAATGTGAACACAAAAAGAACTGAGGCTCTTTTTTGTTGGTCCACTTCTAGACTGCTTTCACATTAGGCATTTTGCTCAGACAATAAGAAGAAAAAGAGGGTTACAGTGGAGTTAAGTATTGCTTTATGCTTCCATATTAGAAGACTTCTGATGGCTTTTAGTGCCACAAAGTATCCAGCTTTTTTTTTTGTAAGAATTGTTAGAAAAATTAATGCACAGTGAATCAGTTGGTAGTGAATGAGTTGGGTTAATTCTAAGAGAAAACTGATAATGTCACTTCTAAACAGTGATGTACCTCCACTCTTGGGTACAACTGGCTTCCAGATCTTATTTGATCCGTGCTCGAGTACACTGTACCATTCCAGAGACCCCTTTTTCCAGCAGAACGATTGTGTTCTCACTGATCAAAATCATTGTGGTCAAGTGCTCTCGGAAACAATCCCTAATGTGAAAACACCCTTAGGGAGGGTTCGTACTTGTAGAGGTGAACCACATTTACAGAACAGCCGTAACAGGATTTGTTTTAATCAAACCAAACACGTCAAATGTGAACACACCCTTAACTGTGGTCTCTGTCCCGTTTGTTCACATCGGTGGCTGTGGTTCTGACTGTCTGCTTTTATTTAAACACATCTCAGTGCAAAAACGCGAGATCTGTCTACTACAAGCCTAGAGGAATAAAAATGCCAGGGCAAAAGATAAAACAAACTTGGAGTGCCAGGTATAAGTTACGCAAACTGCACTATGGGCTTCTGCACCATCACCTCAGGGAGGCTCTCAGTGGCTGAGTGCGAGAACACCTTAAAACACCAGACTAGAGTTACATTGGACTTGACATTGAAAGTGTGTAATGATGGATATAGCCACTGTATCTTAGCCTAGCTGCGTAACTGTACAGCCAATAAGGTTGTACTAACAATTAAGTGGCGGCGGCATAGTGGTTAGAACCGTGGCCTCGCTCCACCAGGGTCGGGGTTCAATTCCCACCTTGGATCTGTGTGTGTGTGTGTGTGTGTGTGTGTGTGTGTGTGTGTGTGTGTGTGTGTGTGTGTGTGTGGAGTTTGGATGTTCTCCCTGTGCTTGGTGGGTTTACTCCGGTTTCCTCCCACAGTCCAAAGACATGCAGATAGGCTATCTGGCATTCCCAAATTGCCTGTAGTGTGTGCGTTCTGTGATGGATTGGCACCCTGTCCAGGGTGTACCCCACCTTGTGCCCAAAGTCTACTGAGATAGGCTCAGCAGGCCACAGCATAAACGGTAAAGAACAGAAATAAAAAGTACACCAATGGTCTTAAGGCGGCACGGTGGGGTAGTGGTTAGCACTGTCGCTTTGCACCTCCAGAGTCTGGGTTTGAGTCCAAGCCAGGTTCAATTCCCCTCTCTTTGTGCATGGAGTTTGAATGTTCTCCCCGTGCTTGGTGAGTTTCCTCCGGGTACTCTGGTTTCCTCCCACAACCCAAAGACAAACAGATTAGGCTAATTGGCGTTCTCAAATTGCCCATAGTGTGTGTGTGTGTGCCCTGCGATGGATTGGGACCGTGTCCAGGGTGTACCCTGCCTCGTGCTCCTGGTATAGACTCTAGGCCCCCCGCGACCCTGAATACAGGATAAAGCCGTATAGAAGATGAGTGAGTGAGTCTAAAGATTGGCTCATTGGTGTTCCCTGATTGCCTGTAGTGTGTGTGTGTTTGATTGCCACCCTATCTAGTGTGTGTACCCCCCCCGCCTTGTGCCCACACCCCCGCCTTGTGCCCAAAGTTTCCTGGAACAGGATAAGATGAAAGAATGAAAAACAATTACCTCAATAGACAGTTAATTGGTTAACAGGATACCTAATAATAAATGTTTTCCTTTATGTGTACACACTAATAGCATTATCAGCTAATACAACCCGCCATACATTCAGAAAATGGCAAGAAAGTCCATATAAAAAAAAATCTGTAAATGTGTGGGTACTGAGATTTTTTTAATCTCCGTTCTGCACTCACATTGGCTACACGGTTCCTCCCTCCCGCTCTGGGATTGGCCAGGATTCTCTAAGCGCCCGCGGTTTAGCCAATCACAGCGCGATGGGGGCGGGCTCTGTCAGGGTAACGCTTGAACAAAACGACCCGCGTTTAACAATTTAGCGCCATTTAATCTCAAGTCCAGCGGGGCTGTAAAATGAAAATCGGTGAGACAGGCGCTGTGCTTGCACGTACAAAGAAAGCATGAGAAACCATGAGGTGAGAATCCAGGACACTACAAGCGTGTTCATCATGAGGAGTTTATAGTGTACACACACTTTCGAGTTGAAGGAAAACTTGGTATAAATGAAGGTCATTAGCTTATATAAAGCACACTGGAGTTTTCTTACAGCAGAGGATTAGGAAACACACTTGCTGCTTAAAATAGACAGCTTTGAATGTGATCCAGGTTTGGAAATAAGCTTCACTGACATGTTTTTGCATTTAATATATATTTAATGCTAAATATAAGGCACCATTATATGATTATTACTAACACTTCCTGACCACGGATGTCTTTTATTTCCATAAGGAGTAACTGAGTGACCCTGTCGGTGTTATTGGTCTGGGTCCGCCCATTCCAGAGTGCAGCATGGACGTGATTTAGTGCCCCATCCGGCTTATCAATTTAAAAGATCATCATTAATAATTATTATAATAAACTGTAGTCAGATCAGCTGAAGGTGAGCGCGTGATTATGAAGATACCTGTGATTAATAATAATAATCCTAGTTTTGTTGGATAGCTAGGCTAAAATATGCTAAGCTATAGTGCATTCATAAAACTGCCAGGTTGAAAGGGAATAAACTTAGCAGCGAGTAGCTAGCTCACAACAATCACGGCTAGCGAGCTACTCGGCTATTGCTTTAAACTAGCTTTAGCTAACTTTCATGCCCTAGCATTGGACTAAAGGATGAAATCACCGCTTTATTTCAGTATTTCTTCCCAACAACAGATGACGTTTGCCACTTTATCATTTAAAGCATTTTTTTTCTGTACATACCTGTTCTTTTTTTTTTCCACCCGCGGTATTTTAACTCACACACACACATCGGGTAGCGCCGCAGTCGCCATCTTGTCTCCAGGTTGTCGCGTGGTGTGCGACATGACGTCGAGGGCCACTGACGTAATGTCGCGCGGAAGGCTCGCGATGACAATGGCGTCGTTTTTCTCCCCTGTAACGAGTCAGGGACGTTTTATTAGTTTACAATTCCGCATCTTTAACTCCTACATACATGCAAACGACTCTCTGAGAAATTCTGCATTGTATATCAGACGAGTCGAGCTGGCTATTAGCAGCAAGGTCGAGCGTTTCCCTGGCAACAGTGCTACGGCTCCTTTCATGTTAGTAAACAAACATCAAAAGCCCGCCCAACATACGTCATTTCCTCCTCATTTATTTCACGTTCCCCCCGCGCATTTTAACATTATGAGAATACCTGAGCAGATTTTCAGATAATTTAATCGAGTGTTATAAAAATTAAGTTAGATAATGTGACTTATCAAGGACATTTCCAGAATAAACATTAAATCAGATTTACTCCAGTCATGGTGCCTGAAGAGATGAAACTGCTGCATGGTTAACAACATTTTACTGGTCAGAACAAAGTCAGAAAAAACACGCATATATTTAAAGGTTATCACACTAAAGTTCACATTAGAGCTGCACTGGGAAATTTCACAAATGTTGCTGTGATATGAACAGTTATACTATACTTTCTAATTCCATTCAATTATTTCAATTATTTCCTGATTTTTATTTCTTTCTACATTGTAAAACAATGCTAAATGTTAAATAGTTGATATTTAGATGTGCTACTTATACTCTGCAATGCCTTAATAATGGCTCTAATCTGAGGTCCTTTTAATTGGTCATTTCTGAGGCTGGTAACTCTAAATGAACTTCTTCACTGCAGCAGGAATAAGTTTTGGTTTTGCTTTCCTGGGATGGTCTTCATGAGAGCCAGTTTCATTATGCTTTTTATGGGTTTTGCAAATGTACTTGACTATATGTCATATATGTGTAACACTGTAAAATTAATTTTATGGTTCAGTAAATGGATATAGAAAGTATAAAAACAAATTCGAGCAACAAACAAACAAAACCCCTAACATAAAATAGAAGGGTATCACGGAAATTCTGCTTTTGCAATGAGCAATCTATTATTATTATTATTGTTGTTGTTGTTGTTGTTGTAGTAGTAATAATGGTAGTATTAATAGTAGTAATAGTAGTAGTAGTAATAGCATTATATTACATATACTGAAACTGCTCTCAGAACAGCGTTTCACAGCTTCTTGTCTTTATTTTTTTTAAAGACGTTCTTCAGGAAAACTTTATTTTTTTATTAAATCACAAAAACATGACAATTACTTATGGAAAGTATGAAAGTACAACAGTCACAGTAGACAGAGTAAACCAATAAATAAACAGACAAATAAATAACTAAAAAAAGGAAAAGAAAATAAGTAAAAAAAAAATATCAGGGGAAAAATAGCCTTCTTGTCTTTTGCCCGGTTTCCGCACACGCATACGTCACTTCCTGTTTAGCAATGATGGCGGTTGATTTGACTCCGAGGTTCAGAAGGCTCAACAGCCAAACGAAGTGTTTTACCGAAAAGAAACTTCCAACAGGTCTCTCTCTCTCTTTAAACAACATAACTATATAGACATGTTAAAGTGAATTAATGTTAGTTCTGTGTATAATTGGTGCTTTGTAATTCCAGCGTTATAAACATAGGCTATGAGGCGCTATAGCTAACCTGCTATGAGACGTTAGTTAGTAATTTATTAACCTGTCAGTTGGTGGGGAGTTGCTGTAACGTTTACTCGCTGAGACAGACGTCTCTCTTCTTTAAAATAACATTATTGTGTTTGTGTCAGCATAACAAGAGCTTCCTGTCCCACTTTAGAGATTCTAACAAAGTCAGAAAAAAAACCAAGGCAATGCTTTACATTAAGGACAGGTAAGGCATGTATTAACTTGAAGTTAACTTCAACAACTTCAGTTTTACTACTCTATATTTAATATATACTAAATAATGTAAAGTACAGTCACAGGCAAAATATTGAGAAGAAAGTGAAATTCAATGTTTTAATGACATACTCAAATTTCTTAAAATGATATCCACCAAGATGATGAGAATAATTTATTTTATTCAATGAAATCGCTGTACAACGATCAGTAGTTAGTGTGAAGTCCTTTCAAGACCTGCTGAATCCTCAAAAAGACACCTGCAGTACTCTGCATTCATAATCCATGCCTGCCTGATTGCTTCCTAAAAAATCATGTTCAGATCTTGACTGCTACTGCCTTCTTCACTGTTGTCCAACAGTTTCCTCTTAGGTCTGGAGATGACCCAAGTCATGGCACCAGAAGTAGTCACTAGTTTTTCAGTTAATTAGCACAGCTTTTCAGTCAGATAGACTCTAATTAGTGAAACCACCTGTTTTGTGCGCTGGGAGAACTATAATACAATGCAAATGTTATCTTAATACTTTTGGCCACATTTGTGGTGCTTAGATCGATCGATCGTCTGCTGACCGAATTCGGCAGGTAATCACTTAATTTTTACAGATCAGTTGTCTCTTAACTGGCCGATCATATAAACTGATACTATTGTGATTACACAAAATACGTGAGTCAACACCCACATCAACAAGCCATCGGCAGGCTGGAAATATTACCAAGGCAGTATGCACAGTATGCATCCTAAAGCAAAACCATGTGGAGGAAAGTCTGCAAAAAGCTTTAACACAACAAATCTTATTCGACACTTAAGAACAATGCACAGTGAATCATTAGAGTATGAAAACTTATCCACAAAGGCACCTAAGTCTTGTAAGTCGACTTTTAAACCATTCACATGCTAGAAGACGGAACAGATTTTTGCTGTTTGTTTAGAATTGTAACAACAAAACAAAACTAGTCTGTGTGTGTGTGTGTGTGTATGTATGTGTGTGTATATATATATATATATATATATAAAATGGATAGATAATATCGTATCGGGTGATTCTTATTCCTACTGGGTAAGAACATTCTGGAATAGAGGTCAGCTACATCTGTACGATATATCATATGTATCACAATATCACAGTTTGCTCACAACCTGCACCCAATGCAGCAGTGTTGTATTTTAAAAAGTGTTACTTTAAGTAAAGTATTAACTCCATGGTCGAATTGAGACAAAAACCCACATGGCTTGTGATAGAAAAAAATGGACTCACTTACAGTCTTTCTCTCTCTCTCTCTCTTCCTGTACTATGAAAGGACCATTTAGAGCAACACAGCTGTGGCGTAACATCATCGAGGCCTTACAGACACAGGTGGAGGTCAGGCGTCGACGGCAGCACTTGCGTGTACACCGCGACTGCTTCATCGGCACTGATGCTGTCGACATAGTTCTCAGCCACCTCATGCAGAACATCTACTTCTGCGCTAGTGATGTGACCCGCCTCAAAGCTGTCAGGCTTTGCCAGGCTCTCATGGACGCTCGAGTGTTCGAACCCGTCGGCATGAAACTCTTCCGTAGGGAAAAAGAGCTGGCCTTCGAGGACTCCGGCTGCAGTCTCTACCGGTTTCTGGATTCAGACGGCCTTCCTGGATCAGCCAAACACAACAGTGATATGGAGAATGAAACATCTGTGAAAGAAAATGGAAAGAAGAAGAAGGGGTCCAGGTCAGGAAATACTTAATGATATTGCATTAACCTGAATATAATAAATGAATTTGCTTAGAATAAATGTGTGTTTAAAGGTTCGATGATGTAAGGACCATCTCTAACCCCTTGGCACTGGGGTCGTCAGACAGAAGGGTGGAGAGAATACTGAAAACTATAAACCTCCAGCCGTCAATGCCTTCTGGTTTGAATCGTGTTGGTTTGTCTACTACCTTCCTTTCAAAACAAGGTGAGATCGGTTTCTGTAAATGTGGGTCTGTGCTGGTGTTTTAATATATTGCATCATCTCATTAACAACAGCAAAAAAATATACATAAAAAAATAGAAGTAAACACAAGGTTTTACAATTAAAAATTCTTCACAGGTTGTTCAAATTGCACATGGTGGTAAAGTAACTCTTCCTCTGTATAAAGGTACTACTTAGCATTGTCTCAGTCACAAGCCATGCATTTGCACCATCATCCACCCAACTTTTGAATCCTTATTGGACCAACCATTTTGTCGTTTGTCTTCCATGCTGGTTTATTCATGTTTAAACCAATCTGTCAATAGTGTAATTTCTGTGAATTCTGTAGCGCAGTGGGTTCAACAATGGTGCAAATGCAATGACTACTGACTGGGACGATTGTTAAGTAGTATGTTTATATAGACTGAGCGCTACTGTAGGTTAAAAGGTTTTGCACAAACTTGTGAAGTCCATGTCAGCTTGAGTGCAGATTGTCATAAAAAAAAGAAGCAAACACTAAGTAACTCTGAAATCCATGTAACAATTCAAACTATTTTGAGATCATGTGTGTGTGTGAATTGTGAAAGAATATATATTACTGGCACCAATCAGTAAAAGGACTAAAGGACTGGCCTTCAGCAACACTGCAACCCTACACAGGATCAGCAGGATGAAAAATGTATGTATAGATGAGCAGATATTCTGCTGTCTATACAGTTTTGATGATACCTTCTTGTTTTTTGCAGTGGTACAGGAAGTGTGGAAACAACAAACACTTCTCCAGCTGTTGCAGTTAGTGGAAGTGCCGGTGTTGGACTGTGTCTTGAAGTCACCCTCGAAATCTGGTCCTCTCCGCATGCGTTTGCTGAGGAACAGTGACCTGGTCATCTCCAACACCTGCGTGGACCGGGAAGTGTCCGAGATCCTCAACCTGCCGGAGTCAGTGTGTAAAACGGTGTCACTATAAATCAAGCAAAAGTTCAGTTAAAGCAGAAATAACTATTATATTAGATATTTTATGGATGTTAGATAACAAATAACTAATGAAATAGCCAGGTTTTGGGAAGTCAAAAATTCATCATCAAGTCTTACTCTGAAACAAAAATATGTTCTGAATGTCTCTTATAGATTTATAGCTTTACCGTTATGTTTAATTCGCGGATTTGATGGCGGATTAGTGTTGTTCATCCACCTTCTGTCTTTGTGTTTGGAAGGCTGGACACGTGGCTGTTGGCAGCTGCAGACTGTCTAGAGCTGTTTCCAGACGAGGTGATAGTAGCGACAGGGGAGCAGCTGGTTCAGGTCCAGACAACGGAGGGTGACGAGAAGCCGGGCGTATACAAGAAACTACTATTCGACACCATAGCCAAGTACTACAACAGTCAGGAGAGAGTTCCCCTGCTGGCTGGATGTTACATGGACATTCATGCAGGCATCCTTAAGCTACTGGGTAAAACTGATGCAGAGAACAAGCACGCTCATATCTGTCTCACATGTTGCATATGTAAGCACAGATGGTGCTTGTATGTTAAGTCTGTACCTTTGCTCCATTAGTGACTGTGAGGTGATGCCTACTGTGATGTCATACTCGGATCGTGTCACAGTTGTTTCTTGTCGAATGACTTCAGCTCCATCATTTCACTTATTTTAGCTTTGCACACCTTATTAGTGTTCGTCTTCTGTTTCTATGCATGTTTGAGATGAAATAAAATAAAAATAGAGATATTGTCCCTATAGAGATATAATCTGTCAATTGTAAAATATAAAATATAATTGTAAGAATAATATCAATAACTTTTGTGTGTGCGGGAGAGAGAGATAATGCATTTTAGTTTGATGTTTTTATGCCTGTGTGTTTCAGACTCAGGTCGGACTGAGGATGCTCTAAAGGCGTCTCAGCTGTGTCTTCGTCTCCTGGACGCCAGCTCTAGAAATGAGCTGCGCCGACTCCTGACCTTTATGAATGAAGCTGCAGATTCCAATGCCTTCCAGCTGCACAAAACGGTGCAGTTCACAATCAGATCCATACTACTTTTATTATCGTTTTAATAGAACAGAATTTATTATTTATTTAAGGGGGTTTATAGATGGCTGTTTTTTTTTTTTTTTTTAATTAATTATAATTTTTTTTAAATGCCATTTCTGTAGATTTAGCCTTTAACATTTTTTTTCAATTAAATTTACAGAAATACTTTGGCTAAATTAAAGTATACACTGAGAATCCTCCCACTCCCAACGTAGTAATGATTGGTGTGTTTCTATATTAATAATATCTGTACATGAACACTTTCTTTTATTATATGTACATAGTACTGTGCAACAGTCTTAAGCAGTCTTGAAACTTCAAACACCAACGTTGTATAAGCTGTATAATGTAATGATACAAAAAAAAAAAAATCCTGTTGCAGAATCGAGTAATGAAAATGTGTCACGTTTGTCTAAAAGCAGATGGAGAACAAATCCCTGATAAGTAGAACGTTCATGAAGGCTGTGCTTCAAAGTAAAGATGTGTGTCGGGCCCAGTGTGAGCAGCTCCTCCGGTTTCTCATGAACCACCATTTACACCTATTCAAGGTAATGTCACTGCACTCACTTCCACATATCAATGAACAAGACAGGCTTGCATTATTGGCTTTCATAAACATGACTATCTGAGCAAAGCTTACAGTTTGCCTGATCTTTCTTTTTTTCTTTACATTTGGATTTGACGCAATGAAACTAGACACCAGTGTCTCTGATCGAAGCGGTGACGAAGGCACTGCAAACCCTGCAGCAAGGACGGGATCTGGATAACGTAGCATGTGAGTTTACACAGCCACCACGTTGCATGCATAACCTTGCTCTTTGAATGAAACGTGTGCACTAAAGCGTGTCCTGTGCGTACGCCTGTCTTTGTTGCCGTGTAGTGTTCGCGTTCTGTCAGCAGATGTCGTCACAGCAGTTTGAGGAGCAACGAGAGAAGAACACCTTCGAGAGCCTGAAAAAGCTCTTCGAGCATATCACACTTAGTAATGATCTGTCAATCAAACAGAGGAGGCATTTGATCAAGGAGTTTCAGAAGCACCATCCTGCAGTGTTTCTTCACAATTTCTCCTCCAGCTTCTAGAGCTCGCTGCAGAGTTTCTCCAAGGAAGGCCTCTTTTATTTTCATTTACTTGGTTGAAACAAAGCCATAAGATATTTATACTTTAAATGGATAAACAGATCTATTTAATTTGTAGATGAACACTGGAATATTGATAATTGTTTGTTATTGCTTGTCATGTAGCTGCAATGCACACATTCAGATCAGACAGGAAATAGATATTGCAGAAATACATTAACTGGAACTTGTTCTTTAAAAACACCCCTTTTACAGTGATGCTGATCTTTGTAAGGTTATCACCAGCACCAACGGTCATCTGGCCATCAAATGGTAATCTGCCCCACGCGCACTCATCAGTAACATATATTTCTTATTTTTAATTTTATCTTATGTCACGAGAATGTATGGTCATCAATGTTGCAGAAACATTTTTATGTCTGTTGTACTTTTTACAGTAAGTACACAGTTGTTTTCATCTCACATCTTACAAACCATGATTATTTGTTGCCTTTGTCATTGTTTCTGTACAGTCTATTTGCTGGAATTCCACAGCTGAGAATTACTTGAATGGTTATACAGTACTGTGCAAAAGTGTTGAGCCACCCCTGATTTCTTCATATTTCGCTTCCAAAGAGCCAGACTTTGTTGTATTTTTAATGTAGTTTTAAGGAATAGTTCCAAGATCTAGTGAGACGATCCAGTGAGATGATGCAGATGATGACAGACGATCAGGCCGGTGATTAGTATAATGGTGATGCTGAATGCTGAGTCGATGGAACAAATGAGGAGGGAAATGAGGTTTGCTGCTGAGGCTGCTGAGGTTGTTACATAGACAAACAACTTTTCAATTGACTTTAGACACTTTGCAGCCTGTCGCTGTGAGACGTTTGTTTCCATTTAATCTACATCATTTAATTAAATTTAATATGAAATTTAAAATGGATCAAGTGGATCAAGACCTTTGCACAGTATTGTACTTGCGTACAAATAGTCAGGGATGTACGCAGTTACACAGAGAAATTATTTTAAAAATGTAGTTGAGTCATAGTTGTAAATCTGCTGGATAGTAAATGTAGAAATTGGATTTTCATTCCTTAAATCGAATGATTTGTGCAGGTTCGGGGCAATTATTTTTCAGGGTAGGAATAGAAATAATCTCTATTGTGAAATATAGTACTTAATTTATTGTAAATTTTATGACACTAATGCATTTCAAATGTAGAACAATAATTAAATTTTCTGTTTGACAATTAGTGAGTTTTAATACTATACTGTGCATCATTTTGGATCAACCCGGGTTGTAGTTTTTGTGGATATTTGAATGGTTATATGCAGAAATAAAGTGCATTTTAACATGGCTGATAAACACTATATGGCCAAAAGTATGTGCATACCTGATCATTACTCATAAGTACTTGTTGAACATCCCATTCTAGATTTATTCACCATTCACTCTTATACAAGGTGACACAAAAAACGGGAACTTTTTACAATCCAATAAAACTAGAAGTGATAAAAGAAATAAATTTTATTCATAGTAATTGAAACCTAAA
>JAQMYJ010000004.1:17016630-17033857 GCA_030014305.1 Clarias laeviceps
ATTTTGTATTAATTATTTTTATGTATTTATTTTTTTGGGCTGTGGAATGAATAATTTGAGTTTCCATTATTTCTTATCTGACAATTTATGGGAAAATCAATTCCAAGGTTCCACTGTATATAGAATTTTATATATTCCTTTTTTGATTTCAGGTCTAAGATGGCAGCTTCAAAACTAACCATAGAAGATCGATTAGAATTTGTTGTGTGGAAGACATCACATAGTTTTTACATAGAATCTTTACATAGTTTTTCTTTTCATTCAAATTACAGCACTTGCTTGCTTTCCGATGTATCTAGACTTTGGGGCTTTACCCTGGATGTGAGGTTGTCTTTTCAATCGTTTGGTGAAGAATCACATGTACTGTTGCTCTGATGATCAGGTGTCCACAAAGTTTTGCCCATACAATGTTACAGGCACGATTCAGTGTGTCAGTTTACCTGTGTGATGGTGAAACAGTGTCTGTACATGAATTAGAATAAATATAGCTGAAATAAAAATACATTTGATCTGATCAGAATTATTGATGTATTTTTATTTACATGGGGCCTGGAGCCTCTCCCAGGAGACTTTGGGTACCGGATAGGGGCACCATGGACAGGGTGCCAATAGATTGCAGGGCAGACACACTAACCACAGGCAGTTTGGAAACACCAGTTAACCTAATATGTATGTCTTTGGACTATTAGGAGGAAACCAGTGTTGTTTGTCTTTTAGATGTCTCTGTAGCAAACCATCTAATCCGTACAACAACTTTTTTTTTACGCTTGGGACCAGCACTGCGTCCAATGGCTGGGCGTTGGGCATTGTCTGGGAATCGAACCCGGCCTTCCACATGGTAGGCGAGAAATTAACCACTGTAGAGGATACCAGAGTACCCAGAGGAAACCCACCAAGCATGGGGAGAGAACATGCAAACTCCACACACAAGCACACACACACACACACACAGACCCAGGACAGGAATTGAACCCTGTACCCTGGAGGTGCCAACCTTGGATATGTACTGACAAAAGTAAACATGTAGAAAACAAAAAAATTAAATGTGGTAGTTATGGTGTAACAAGTATTAGTATTCTAATTGTGATTATTATTATGACAGTTATTCTAAATTTAAATGCGAAAATGAAGTGTGACCTGCTCTTATTGGGCGAATCTCAGACAGTACCCTGTTTCCTGTCTAGTGCCCCACATAGTGTATAAGCGTCGTTAGCTCCTCCCCTTCGCAGTGCACTGAGTCACGGAGCGCGGTTTGGGACACAACCCGAGTGTCTCCGGCTTCACAGGATGACTATTCACGGCTTGTTTTGGTGTATCTGACCAGCGCTGGGTTTTCAGGCGCAGTTGGTTTTTCCGTATCATTTTTTTTTATTATTTATCGAAAGCGGGAATAATTTCGCTGTCACCTGATACGGGATAAAGGGTAAGAATGGTTTCCTGGCTACCCCGTGTAAAATACTTCACTTCATACGTGTGTGTGTGTTCTTGTCTGACGAGCTAGACGAGTTAGCTTAGCTTTTTCCGCATCGGTACAGTGGCGGCTAAGCTAAGCTAAGTGGAACAGTTTGATTAACCTGGTCCATGAAGAAACAACACTGAAATAATAATAATAATTAGTATTATTCTTATTATTATTGTGTTAGTCTTTAGTCGGCTCGTTAATAAATTGTTTAATCTAATAATATAAACATTTTCAGCAGGTAGAAAACATGGCTAACCCTCACAGGTGTCTCCTTATGTTACTCAAGATAACGTTAGCTGTTTGATTACTTTTGTATATTGTGTACAAAGATTTAATTATTAGGAGTAGTAATTTTTTTATACAACTCGTGGGAATAAACTATAATCGTTTTCTGATCCACAAATCAATAGTTAGATTAATTAATCAGATATGAAACAATGAGTGATTATCTACAGTTTAGTAATGGCACCCTTAATGAATGTCTCACCTGTGACGCAACCACAGACCACGTGATTGCACCTCACCGTTTTAAAGTGCTGACACGCTTAAACCAATCAGATTGCTGGAATGTATAGAGGGCGTGGCTTCGCGTTACTGTTCTGTTCATTTTCATGTCAGCAATAGTTTTTGGACTGAATATTAGGGATGGGTGATTAAACAAGTCACCACTTGACATGTTATTATCACGATATCTAGGTGCGGATTCAATTAAAACTACGCAAACTAAGCGAATAATTCACTCCTATTACGCGGGATGAAAATGTGTATATAGTACAGAGTGCACCACCTGTAGGATTATAAAGAAACGGTGATGTTTTACCTCCTCAGATGTCCTAAGACTCAACTTGACAGTGAGAGCGTGGGCTGAGTGGCCGCGAGTACACAGGTGCGTGCAATTTCTAACGCATGCCATTTTCGACTCATTTGCTCTCGCTGTGTTTTGAGGCTGGAAAAAATTCGCTCGCAGAGTTTGGAGAAAAAGGCACATCAGACCCTTTAAAATGTGCGATTTTTGATAATGTAAGGTCATAAAAATGTGTTTCTGTTGTGCCACTCGGAGGAAGGTCATGCTCTCAGAACAAAATCGTTTATATTGGAGGCTGATCACTGATTACAGCCAATAAAACTGAAAAACAGCCAATTCTGGTCACTGACTGATAAACCAGTTCATCTCTATTATAAAACATCGAAATCATTTATTTTTAATTGAGTTTTGAGTCAGTGTGGCGGCACTGAATTGAACCAGTCTCTACTGGACATTATTTCTGGATGTACTGAACTGTATATGATTGAAATGACAATAAAAGCCTACTTGACTTGACTTGGACACGTCTTGCTGCCTCTGGTTCGATCCTGAACTCGGGCTACTGTCTGTGCGTCTTCTCACCGTGTCCCTGTGGGATTCCTCCAGGTTTCTTCACAACTTCCAGAAACGTTCCAGTAGGTTGATTGGACAGACTCATATCCTGTCTACAGTGTGTTCCTTCTTCACAACCAGTTCTCCCAGGATAGCCCTCAACTCCACCACAACCCTGACCAGAATACAGTGGTCACTGGTTTCTGAGTTGCGCAACGAAAAACCATTTATCTTCAGCTCACAAGTTCAAAAGGCCCTCAGGGACGAGAAGGGCATGTTCTGTTTCCTGTCAGTCACATGGACACGCAGATAAGACCGTCCTCAGAGTCAGTTGTTTTTACGTGTCTCTGAGGAGGCTTGTTTTTGGGGGTAGACGTGGGGCAAAAGTCACAAGTGAACAACTTTGCATGTGATTTGGAAAACTGTAACAAAACTACACTTTGTTGCCATTTCAGAAGGGCTGAATTATTAGCCTGCATCAGCGCCGAAAATAATTACTGGAATTGGGTTAAGAACTGTCCGATACATTATTAAAACCTGTAACATCAACATTGTGGAAGTGTGAAATGTGACTAGACAAAAAAATAATGATCTAAGATGGCTTAAACGCATGTTAGTAAAGATTCATGGTAAAAAATAACTGCCTCTAGAAACTATAGCTATGTTTAATAGTGAAAATAAGAGCATTTTAATACACACAATGTGATGAGAACTC
The DNA here is from genome assembly GCA_030014305.1 of Clarias laeviceps. Lineage (NCBI taxonomy): Eukaryota > Metazoa > Chordata > Actinopteri > Siluriformes > Clariidae > Clarias > Clarias laeviceps. The sequence continues at coordinate 17,020,165 of JAQMYJ010000004.1, forward strand.
ACAGGGAAAAAACACTTAAGCTAGGGAGCATAAAACTTGGACTTTGGAGCAATGAAAAAAAAGGTCATGTTCAGGTTGACCCTGTTTCAGAGCGATTGGTGCGTCAGGGTAAGAAGGAAAGCAGATGAAGCGATGCTCCCGTCCTGTATAGTGCTGACTGGACAAGCCTCTGGAGACAGTGTTTTGATCTGGGATTGCTTCAATTGGTCAGGTTTAAGCTAGGCAACGTTATGGAGCAATAAAATGAATGTACTGAATGACCAGATTGTTATTTTTTCAAGGGCACAAATTTGGTTCTTTGGATCATGAGGAATCATTTTCACACATAAATTCGCCACCAAACCGTAATCAAAGCTAAAGGCGGTTAATGAAACCTTGTACTTTTTTTTTTGTGCCTTTTTTTTTTTTTTTTTTTCTTGCCAGGCAGTGTGTTTCCAAGCTGTTTCTGTTTCACCTCGTCCATCAGTTGGACAAAATCCAGATAAAATGTTTGACCATTGATTCATAAATGTAAGTTATGATGTGTGACAGGAACAACTTCGGATTCGTGATTGATTAATCTCCTATCCGATCTATAAAGTAACCCGTCAATGAAAATAACGTATCGGCTTTGCCATGTCTTGTTTCTGCCAGCTTGGTAAATATTTGGCGCAGGTTAATGAGGTGTCGACGCGACGACTGTTTGACAGTCTGCAGCTCTTTTCTTTTTACCAGTCTGTGAACGTGTCCTCACTGTGAGAAAGCTAACAGAGGTTCTGGTCAGTCTTGTGCCTTGGTTATTGTTAAGACTTTTGCCTTAAAGTTAAGATACAGCAGTCAAACTCATTTCCGAACTTTTGTTTGCGGTCGTTCAGATCTTGAGAGACCTATATGTTTTTTGCTTTACAAATTGAAGGAGATCAGACTGTATGTGTATAAACTGCTCAGATTACAACAGAGTTCAGCTTACAAGCACAGTGTGACACTCCGTAACACTAATAACAGTAGGCATGACAGGAAAGAGTGTGTTGCCATGTTTACATCATTTCCCCCAGAGGTGTATTCAGACAGGCTGTTACTGAGAGAGAGAGAGTGTGTTGTGTGTTTGGACAAACTACTGTATGTTGCACTTGCGCCGTTTACCGATAAATAAAATAAACACTGAGTACGGCTTGGGATTACGGAAATTCCACCATGTCTGTTTTCCTCAAATCCTGAGAGCTCGTGTGGAAGAGTAAAGGTTAACAACATGGAATCTCTTGTTTCATTGATGTTCCGTGGCATTAAATATAAAGTACGATGTCATTGTTCTTTAATAAATGAACAGCAGTGACGTTACACAGAAAGAGGATGAGTTCAAAGACTCTCTGAAGCTGTCGTCATTTCCATCTTTTCCTTCACAAAGGCCTTGCTGCAGTGACCTCAAGCATTTTACGTTTTAACATTCAGTGATTTATAACGCCTTTGTTTTCTCATTCGCTAAGAGAAAGGCGAGAGAGAAAAAGCAGATGCGTGTGTGAGCTAGTGTGAAAGAGACCACAAGTAAGTGAGGGTGAGATTTTTGGCTGTGAAGAGGTGTGTGTGTGTGTGTGTGTGTGTGTGTGTGTGTGTGTGTGTGTGTGCGCGAGAGAGAGAGAGAGAGAGAACAGCACATAACAATGTGTTGCTTAGCACCTCAGGATGATTCTGTGCCCAGACACTGCTGCTCCCCATAGACGACATCGGTTATCAACCTTGTCTCTCGTATTACACTTTTTGTTTTTTGGTCTCTTTAGTGAGTGTGTGTGTGTTTGGACCTGGTACACTGTGATGGACTTTTTTCTTTCTCCCATCCTCGCAGGTCGACAGCCGATTAAACCATGGAGTCCATGCTCAATAAGTTAAAGAGCACCGTTACCAAGGTGACGGCCGACGTCACCAGCGCAGTGATGGGAAACCCTGTGACGCGGGAGTTTGAAGTCGGCCGACACATCGCAAGCGGAGGACCTGGGATGAGCTGGAGGATCTACAACGGCACAAAGAAATCAACCAAACAGGTGAGCCATTCAAGCAGACACACAACGACGACAATGTGAACAGGTCCCGTGTTCATAAAAATAACATACATTTTTTTAAACCTCCGCCTTAAAAACCAAGAACCGTCGACATTAGGGGTGTGTTGGTGATTAGTTTGGTGACCTGATGAGAAGCACATTGTCATGTTCACATGACCATCAATAAACTGACCCCGTGTCACACGGGCGTGTGCCAGGTGACGCCGAGATGCAATTTCAGTTACAGCAGCGACCGACAAAGCAACAAGTAATATACCAGTTGAGATTTTTATTTTAATGATTCTGTAAAGTGATAAATCCAAACAAATATGTCTTCGGTCAACTTGTGAATATGACTTCGGAAGTCGTGATGCTTCCTAACAGCTCCAGCACCTTCTTTGTGTCCACACCACGTGTAATCCATTTATCATGGATCAGTGAGGCCTGGGTTATTTTACGGAATGTTCTTTCCTTGTGATTTTATTGGACATCTGTTATAACAGTGACTGAAACATTCATTTCTCTCGACCTGTTCGTAGCTTCAGCTGCAGTGTTGGTGTGGGTTTTTCTTCTTCCTTTTTTTCTTTTTTTTATGGTTTATGGTTGCAGTAGCGGATCAAGTGATGCAACTGCTTATGACATTGCTTTTTTCATATAGCATCAGAGGAGGAAGATGACCAAGTACATTTACTTACTACTTGACTAGACTTATTAGTGGATACTTTTTACCAGGTCTGCATGATATTGGAAAAAAACTGACAATGCACTATCTTCCCCCCCCCCCCCCTCCTATTGCACTCACTCACTCACTCATCTTCTATACGGCTTTATCCTGTATTCAGGGTCGCGGGGGGCCTGGAGCCTATCTCAGGAGACTTAGGGCACACACTCACACTCTCACACACTACGGGCAATTTGGGAACGCCAGTTAGCCTAACCTGCTTGTCTTTGGACTGTGGGAGGAAACCGGAGTACCAGGAAGAAACCCACCAAGCACGGGGAGAACATACAAACTCCATGCACACAGAGACAGGAATCGATTTTAGAATTAGAATATCATTTGAAAAGTTGATTTATTTCAATAATTCAATACGTAAGTAAAACTCATATATTATATAGATTCATTATACACAGACTGATATATTTGTAAGTTTTTATTTCTTTCAATTTTGACTATTATGGCTTGTAGCTAATGAACACCCAATGTTCTGTATCTCAATTTTTTTTATAAAACTCAAGACCAATTAAAAAAAAAAAAGATTTTTAACACAGAAATGATGGACTACTGAAAAGTATGAAGATGTTCAGGACTCGGGGCTTTGTTTGCATGAATTACTTCAGAAAAGCGCCGTGTCATGGAGGCAATCAGTCTGTAGCACTGCTGAGGTGTTCTGCAAGCCCAGGTTGCTCTGATAGCGGCCTTCAGCTCTTCTCTTTTTTTTTTTTTCCCCTGTGTGTAAACATACTTGGGTGGACCCATGTATATTCTATGTGTGGGGAAACACTTCTCTGCATCGCACCTCCTGCAATGTGACTGTTGTGCATGCACACATCGTGCAGCCATTCCTTTCTACTTTTACTCCACAACATCCTACAATAAATTTCCGTACTGGGACATAGTGGAGTTGAAGTAAAAAAAGAAAAAAAAGTGTGTGGAAGTGCCGGATAAAGCAGTCAAAGAGTTCAAGACAAGATCATTGTGGGAAGCATTAGACATTTGTTTTGTTTTGTTTTTAAGGAAGGCGGGACTGGAAAATCAGCTTTGAAGAGGCTGGAAAGATACGTTAGAATGAGTTGGCGGTAAAGTTCCCTACTAGATTGCAACCGGTTCCAACATTAAAGAAGAAGAAGAAGAAAAAAAAAGAATATTTGTAATTTCTACCTGACTACATTTCTGAATGGCGCTGAGTTACATAACCAGAGCAGTGCATAGTACTTGAAGCGGTGAAATAACCACCTGCTGTCTGTTTATGCTTAATTGCATGATTCGCCTTCCTAATCACAGTGTTTCTTTGAAATCAGAAGTGGAGACATTTGAAAATAGAAATGAGACATTCACAGTCAGGTAGCGCAGAGAGAGAGAGAGCGAGAGAGACTCTTTTATTATGAGTTTAAGGCTACTGTAAACTAATGCAAGCGCCATACTTTTGATATCTAAGTAAATTTCAAGGTGAGTAATTTTATACTTTTGCTCTGTAAACAAAGGACTTCTACTTTTTCCTTAAAAGATATTATTTTACCTCTAAGGTATCGCTACTTTTTTTTTTTCCCCAAGTACAGTATGCGTGTACTTTGCCCACCACTGCATAACATGAATAATGGATATCAGTTCATAAAAATAAACTGCCAGTCCAGATGCTATGTTGCAGTATATACCACATTGTTTTTATGATAAATGTTGAGTTTTTATTTATTTATTTAGCATTCACAGACAGTAAGCAGACGTGGGTGTAGTGGTTAGCACTGTCGCCCTGCACCTCCAGGGTCCGTGTTCGATTCCCGGCCAGGCTCGATTCCCGTCTCTGTGTGCATGGAGATTGCATGTTCTCCCCGTGCTTGGTGGGTTTCCTCCTGGTACTCCGGTTTCCTCCCACAGTCCAAAGACATGCAGGTTAGGCTAACTGGCGTTCCCAAATTGCCCGTAGTGTGTGAATGAGAGTGTGTGTGTGTGTGTGTGTGTGTGTGACCTGCGATGGATTGGCACCCTGTCCAGGCTGTACCCCGCCTCATGCCCTAAGTCTCCTGGCAGAGGCTCCAGGCCCCCCCACGACCCTGAATACAGGATAAAGCGGTATAGAAGATGAGTGTGTGAGTGAGAGTAAGTGAGACAGTAAGCATTTCCTTAATTAAAAGTAAATATTTGAATATTTTAAGCTCTCACATGCAAGTTTAAGGGCCCTGCTGAAACACGTTAACAGAGTTTTTTAGATAGCACCTTTGATGCTCATGATGAACAAAATCAAAATCCTGGTGTATCTTATTTTACTGTGTAATATGATGTATGTTTTTCATCTGTGATGACTTGCAACAACAAGTACTACCGTGTGAAATAAAAAAAATTAAAAAGAGTCAGAAACATGAAAAAGAGCTCGATATCATGCAATCTCGTGTTTTTGTCTTAACAGGAAGTAGCAGTCTTCGTATTCGATAAGAAGATCATTGACAGATATCAGAAATTCGAGAAGGACCAGATCATAGATTCGCTCAAGCGAGGGGTTCAGCAGCTAACACGATTACGACACCCACGCCTTCTCACAGTTCAGCATCCTTTAGAGGAGTCGAGGTGAGCCACACACACACTTCAACACGCAGACAGGTTTTACAACATACACGTTTATAGTTCAGCTCCATTCTGTAATTTAGTGGCCCTCTGACAGACTGGTGAAGTGAAAGAAGAGAAGGGAAACGTACATGTAAAGTGTCCAGCGCTCTGGTTTTTTTGTTTTTCCAGCTCAAATAGCGTCTCTTCTGTATAAAGCTTCATCAAAAGGCCCGTCTCAGCCTAGGGGAAGGGACCATGAATAATACATGTATGAAAGAGAGAACAGGGAGCAAAGGTTTTTGTCTCCTCATATTCACCCACTTCAGAGCATATCTGCGTAATCCTAGTTCACACTACACGCTTTTTTCGTTCGACAATTAGTTTTTGGGGGCTCATATTATATTCCCACAGCGCCAATCCATATGAGACTATTTGCTGCAAGCAGTGAGAATCATCCAGAAAATTCAGATCCATCTTCTGTGAAGCTCAGCGGATTTCTGAACCTAGATCTGTCATCCGTCAGTAACATGGTAGCATAATAATAATAATAATAATGCCTCTACAGTGAAACCTTGGTTTGCGAGTAACACGGTTTACGAGTGTTCCGCAAGACGAGCAAATATTTTTTTTATAATTTTTGACTTGGAAAACGAACAAGTCTTGGTTTACGAGTACCGAGTAACATGTATCACGCAGGCGCTTCTTGTTTTGACGCCGAGCGTCACATGATCACAACTGAGCCAACGTTTTTTCTCTCTCTTGCGCTGCGGAATTATGGGTAATCGTCTCCCCTGGGTTTTAGTGCTCGTCTCTTACTGGTATAATCAACATTCGTGCAAGTGTGTACCACGTGTGTGTGTGTAAAACATATTTTATTTTGTGTCTGTATGCGTGTGTGTACAGCGTGCGTAAAGCAAAAGCAAGTCTCATTAGAGAGGTTAAAAATCCATTTTCCCTCTCTGTATCAGCCTGCTCTTTGTGTCTGTGTGTGCGTGTATCATTGGACACCGTGCCACACACACATAGACCCGTCCTACTTTCACCTTCACACACACACACACACACTCTCTTTCTCTGCTCTACACAGAAACACTGCTTTTGTTCTTTTCAAAGGTAAAGTGCAGATTAATTTGTTTTATTTTTACTTAATATTTTTGTGTTAATTATTTTTATGTATGTATTTTTTTGGGCTGTGGAACGAATAATTTGAGTTTCCATTATTTCTTATAGGAAAATTCAATTTGAGCCGCTTCTGGAACAAATTATTCTCGTAATCCAAGGTTCCACTGTATTATGAAACATTCACATTCTCACAGCATCGGCTTTCTTTGTGAGAAACCAGGATTAGGGAATCACTTGAAAAATATCTTGCTGTTAATCAGCGATGCACCAATTGCCATTTTCTTTTGGATTTTTTTCTCCCTAAGAACTAGAGGTGACAACATAGATCAATGTTTCTGTAACTTGTTTCTGTTTTTTTAATGAGAGAATTAATTGTAAACTATATTGCCAAAAGTATTCGCTCGTCTGTCTTCACATGCATATGAACTTGAGTAACATCCAGTTCTTAATCCATAGGGTTTATTAATATTATCTTGACTTTCCACAGGGTTTAGGGGCGTGTTTATGGAAATGTTTGACCATTCTTCCAGAAGCACATTTGTGAGGTCAGACACTGATGTTTGACGAGAAGACCTGGCTCACAGTCTAAACTGGTGTGAGGTGGTTTTTCAGGAGTTGAGCTCGGCCTCTTAGTTCCAGTGAAAGGAACTCTTAATACTTCAGCATACCAAGAGATTTTGGACAATTTCATGCTCCCAACTTTGTGGTAACAGTTTGGGGACGACCCCTTCCTGTTCCAACATGACTGCGCACCAGTGCACAAAGCAAGATCAATAAAGACATGGATGAACTGGCCTGGCCTGCTAAAGAAGTTCTGACCTCAACCCGATAGAACACCTTTGGGATGAATTAAATTGGAGACTGCGAGCCAGGCCTTCTCGTCCAACATCAATGTAGAAGAATTCCCTTAAACACACTCTTAAACCTTGTGGAAAGCCTTCCCAGAAGAGTTATCGCTGTAAAGGGGGCGGGGCCAACGGCATATTAAACCCTATGGATTAAGAATTGGATGTTACCTGAGTTCAAATGCATGTGAAGGCGGGCGAGCGAATACTTTTGGCAATAGAGTTTGTTTATTAAGGATGCTCTGATTGCGAAACTCTGGGCCTATACCAGTGTTTAAAATAATAATTAGGTCGATACCAACGTTATTTTCGTTTGGTTACAGCTCATGTGTATTTTATTCAAACAGTTTTCTTATGCAATGTGATGAATGCGTGTGAAGATGAAAAGTGCTATAGTGCTGCTCAAATTAACCTTCTTGCTGAACTCTGAACGTTTTCCTCCGTAAAGAACAGAGTAGGGAACGTCTATTGTAGTGCATATTCCAGTCGTGTATGATTTAGTTAATGCATTGTCGTGGATGTTGGACTCATGCGGATGAAGTTTTATTTTGTCAGAATAATGGTACGGTTTGTAAATCCCTACGCAAGCGAGTTATTGGCCGTCTATGCTAATCGGCTTTCCTGGGGCTAAGTACAGGCTCCCGGCTCTTCCTCACTCACTACACCACGCCGCGTTATAATATTGTAGTAAAAGGGGCTGGTTTCGGTTAGCGGGTCTAAACCTTCATTTTAGTGTTTTCCTCCTTTATCACACACATTGTACTTAAGAAAAGGCGATTAGTTAAATCAGGTGCGCTGGGAAAACACTACAAATGTGCAGGTTGAGGAACTCCCTCTCCTGACACAGAGCAGAGTCTAATTACAGACTTCCTGTAGTGTTCTTTGTTTTAGCCAGTAGGTTGTGGAGGAGCTGTGAGGTGTTCTCCACGACGGTTAGCAGTTATCCTTCTCTCCACCACCACCACTCCGGGGGAGTCCCCAATATCTAGCTAGCCCTCTGGATGAGTCTGGTGATGCCACTGCTTCTGGCGCTGCTGCCCCAGCGGACAACATCTGGATCTTTCCCAGAGTTGCAGCTGGGTGGCTCCTGTTATCTCAGTAACCAGTGCACAAATCAGCTACTGCCATCTGTGAATGCAAACGTATTAGCAGACAGGTCGATGGCAATTAACAAGTTAATTCAAATTACAAGAGATAAATAGGTGCATCCTTAATGCTCATAAAACATGGATTTTTAAATTGCTTTTACATTTTCTACTAAAGTTTATAGGACTTTTTACAGGCGTTTTCAGAGGTTTTTTTTCCCCCCCTTCTCTCCCAATGTGCAAAGAAATGTATAGGTTGTACTTTTATTGTCAAATATCAACATCAACATGTTTGGTTTTGATGTTAAAAATATAATAAGTACAAGTTAAAATAATGTAATTATTTTAGTACTGTTATTTATTGCATAATATGCGTTTAACTTTAAAATCTGACGTTGTTTGCAAAGTCTAAGTCCTAAGTACATTTCCTCATGACTTGCATAAACCGAAGCTGAAAAGCACTTTTATTCCGGTCACTGGCCAACTTAAATCTCCCGCGCTTTTAGGCTTTATTTCATTTTTTTCCTTACTTTTTCTTTAGGGACTGCCTCGCGTTCTGCACAGAGCCGGTGTTTGCTAGCTTGGCTAATGTCCTGGGTCAGTGGGACAATCTGCCCAGTCCTGTTCCGACAGATATCAAAGAGCACAAACTTTTTGACATAGAGACGAAGTACGGCTTACTACAGGTGAGAAAACAACGAAGGACAAATCCACTTATTTATTTAAAGGCTCAATGGTTGAAAATATTTCTCTTCACTTGTACACATTTGCATTAAACCATACCATGGATTAAACCCTGTTCAATTCAAGTTGCCAGTCAAACTGTCTAATTGTAACTATTATAACCCAAATAAAAATATAATGAATTCAAGTTGTGATTTTCATCACTGTAACTTAATTAAAAATATACACATTAGACCCACTTTATTATAATGGATGCATGAATTAAATTAACGTCTTGACTCATTTGTCTTGCTAACATCTAGTTAATGTTTGTGTATAACAAGGCTCTGTGTCATTTCTTGTAACAAGGTGTATCATACAGTATATACTGCATTTTGTAGGTCCTTGGATGTCTTTTCAGTGTCCCCGGGCTTCAATGCCTCACTGTCCTGTATCTCTCTTCTCCCCAGATATCTGAAGGCTTGTCATTCCTGCACAGTGGGGTAAAGATGGTACACGGTAACCTGTGTCTAGAGAACATCATCCTGAATAAGAGTGGCGCTTGGAAAATCATGGGCTTTGACTTCAGCATCTCCTCCAGCAACCCGTCAGACGTAGAGGTCAGAAACACAGCGTGTAATATTCATGGATCATTAACAACCTGAGTGGTGATAGTGGTGATAGAAATGTGTGTGTTGTCAAATGATTTCAAAATGCATTACAAATCACAGACCAGGCCATTTTACCACAGATCTTTTACATTTGAATGTTGCTACTGCCATCTTTTATCTGTCGTGCTATATATAAAAGGTTGTTCAAGTCAAACCGGGACTTTTGATTGCACAGAATAACAAAACACTGTGATGAGAGAAAAAAAACCTCTCTTTATTTCTCCATATGATCCACTGCTGCACTATTGTGCTGATCCCAGTGTTTCACTTGTGCTTGGATACCATGAAGGTAGAACGTTTTCTCAGTATGACATGATGGAGCCAGGATCAGACTGTTTGCTTCATGTCTGAAACTCTGGCCTCCCAGGAACACCTTTAATGGCCCAAACATGTGGAAATGTCTTGGAGCGAGGTCAGGACGATTGTGTGTACAGTTCACACGGACAGATGGGTCGTTTCAACAAGTTGACGACAAGTTATCTGTCGATTTTCAAAGATAAGGTGTTCACACGAACGACTGCAATGGAATGCAATATCCACAGACATACGGTCTTCTTTAAAACGTTTGCACCATCCAAAAGTTTTATTGTAAATGAGAAATAAAACATTAAGAAATGTCTATAGGTTTTATGCCTTCTTTTATAAGACAAGTCCCGGTTTGACTTGAACGCCCCTCAATGATAAATAATGTTAAATAATGTGGATCTTTTGTAATTCTTAAGTGTTGGTGTTTGTGTGTGTCCTTGTGCCATAGCCCAAGTACGTATCTAAAGAGTGGGAACCGAACCTGCCTCCTCTCTGCCTGCCTAATCCTGAATACCTGGCTCCAGAGTACATCCTGTCTGTCAGCTGTGACTCCGCCTCTGACATGTACTCACTGGGCGTGGTCATGCATGCAGTCTTCAATGAGGGGAAACCAGTGTTCCAGGTCAATAAGCAGGATATTTTCAAAAGTTTCAGCAGACAACTAGACCAGGTGAGACTAAAGTGTTTGGTGCAAAACGAGGCATGTTTTTTTTATTTTTTTTTTCCCTTTTTTTTTTCCCTTTTTTTTTGGTCCCTCTTTCACAAATATATTCAGTCAAGACGTTTCATTTCTCAAGCCTTATGTTTTGCACACTATAGTTAGATCCTCAGACTCGTCTTCTCGTAATTCACTGTTATCAATAAAAAATAGACAAACCGAGACCTAATAAAGCACTACAGAGAAGACGGGTCAAACTCGTTTAGTATCACGAGTGTCTACGCAGACAAATTTGTCTCTGTCTGTGCATTTTTGTTCCTGTCTTTTAATTCCTGCTTAGCTTGCCCTGATTTCCAAAATTGTTCTCCCTTTGTTTAGTAAAAACCTAATCCTGGGAGATGTAAAATATCTTTAGAGAGTAAATAGCTTTTGCATAGGTGAAATATATATATATTTTTTACTTTGAACTGTATCTAAGCTCTCTGCTTCCTCTCTTGTTCAGCTGAGTCGTCTCAGTCCAGGAGTGCTGAGTAAGATCCCCGAGGAAGTGCGAGAGCATGTGAAGATGCTGCTGAGCGTCACCGCCAACGTGAGACCAGACGCAGACCAGATAACGAAGGTGAGATCCTGTTTTCTGAGCCGTCAAACCCGTTTGCTCCGCCGCAGCGTGTCTAACCCGGCTCATTATCAGCTCGATGAAGCTCGCCGTCGACCCAGGTGTATTGTGCGAAGAAAAAAAAATCTCCATTACAGCTGAAATCCGACACACCCCTTGCTTAATTTAGTCATGAGTTACGCAATACAGTTTTAAAGTATTGAGTCATAATACCGCCTGTCAGATGTAATCAGTCTGTGTTTGCTTTTTTCTTCATTTCCTTTTTTAGATCCCGTTCTTTGACGATGTGGGAGCGGTGACGCTGCAGTATTTCGACACGTTGTTCCAGAGAGACAATTTACAGAAGTCGCAGTTTTACAAAGGCCTTCCCAAAATCCTCCCCAAGCTGCCCAAGGCAAGTAATAGTGACCATGTGATCTGTCTACCTGAATTCTCCATCTGACTCGGCAGATCGCAACTCTGATCACTCACAACTTGAGTATAGGTGTTGATTTTACACACTGATAGTTTTAAGACATACAGGTTTACACAAGCTCAATGCACAAAGGGATATATTTGAGGCATGTGACCTGTGCATGTCTCCTACATTATGATTTCTGTTTATTTTTGTGAATGTTTATTATTATTATTTTTTTGTAGCAGTTTGTGTTTGAGTGTCGTTGTTCTCTTCTACAGAGAGTGATCGTGTACCGGATCCTTCCAGCCCTCACCTCTGAGTTCGTGAATCCAGACATGGTACCGTTCGTGTTGCCCAACGTGCTCCTCATAGCAGAAGAATGCACTAAGGAAGAGTACGTGCGTCTGATCCTACCTGACCTCACCCCAGTGTTCAAACAGCAAGAACCCGTTCAGGTACACAGTGTATCCAAGAACACACACAGTAACTGAGTTTCTATGGTTTTCCCTCCTTAGGGGTTCCATCTTAACAGACGCTCTAATAGGCCGTTTCTCAGTTCTTGATTCAGAAGGGTGTTTATGAGCACAATCTGTTCCCATATCCTACGTCTTTTGGCAAAGGCTTTCCAGGTTTTAAAAAGGATCAGTCAAGTGTGTGTGTGTTGGATATGTTAAGGGCAAAAAAAAAAGGTTGATGGTGGAGAAAAATATGTTCAAGTTATTTTAGTTTTTTATTATTAATTACATTTTTATCAAGCCATATTAAATCAATTAATGATTTACTATAGATTGATCAGCCATAACATTATAACCACTGTCAGGTGAAGTGAATAACGTTGACCACCAACTATACATCAGTAAACTGGTGACAGGATCATGGACACCCAAGGATGCCCACAAGGATGGAAGACCAGCACGTATGGTCCAATCCCACAGAAAAGCCAATGCAGCAGAAAAACAGTCATTGTTGGTCATAACAGAACGGCACCAGAATACCAGCCTGCTACGTATAGGGCGTAGCAGGCAAAGAGGTTAAAGGTGTTGCTCCAGCCTCCAAATTCCCCAGATCTCAATCCAATTCAGCGTCCCTTGGGGTGTGCCGGACGAGCAGGTCCAATTAAGGGGGCCCCAGCCCGCAACTTTAACATAATTCTTAAGAATTTAATGGAATTGTAAACTAATGGAATTGTACTTTTTTCCCCTCATTCATTATAGTGTAAAATATTAAACAATAACGATTAATGTTGCCAAAATCAGCTGTTTAATTAAAAATCCAAGAAAGATCAACTTAGAAATCTGTTAATGTTCAAAAACCTGCCGAATCGGACTCGTATCTGAGAACGTTCAGTATGGTGTGTAAACTTTATTAAATGTTTGTCCCAGACTCGAAGTTTGCAACATTAGAAGAAGCTGCACAAAATGTTAACCAACAAAAAAGCCTCCCACTTTATATTACGAGGATTAAATATAAATCATTATATACACCTTTAAACACTACTTATTCAGACACACACACACACACACACACACACACAAATGTGTGTTAATTTGTGGAGGTAATGTCTTGCCTCCAGAATAGTGATTAGTGATGGATCCTTGGGTATTCACAGGCATGTGCACACACACATGCGCGCGCGCACACACATTTACATCCTCAGAACTGGACTATTCCGTCGGCAATTAATGTCTATTCATTATTTCTTCTGTTTTTCCTTCATGCTCTCAGGCCAGCAACATGGTGAGTGGTCCTTACAACCTGCCGTTCAGCCTGTTGTGATTGTTCATACATGTTAGTCGCATCGTCATCCTGAGTTTTGTCCGATAGTTCCCAGTAGTTACATCATCCGATAGAATGTAGAATACATTTTTCATTACTCGCTGTTTTAATAGACGTTAGCACTTTGATAAGTATGTTGTAGCAATCTTCTCTGTTTGATGACTTTATAGCTGGTTATTTTTATTTTATACCATGATTGCTAAAAAAACGAATGGTTATGACTATAACCTCTGTTCCCTGAAGGAGAGGAACGAGGTACAACACATATTGTATGGGATAT
>JAQMYJ010000004.1:17033957-17046922 GCA_030014305.1 Clarias laeviceps
TCCCACAGTCCAAAGACATGCAGGTTAGGCTAATTGGCGTTCCCAAATTGCCCGTAGTGTGTGAATGAGAGTGTGAGAGTGTGTATGCGTGTGTGCCCTGCGATGGATTGGCACCCTGTTCAGGGTGTACCCTGCCTCGTGCCGTAAGCCTCCTGGGATAGGTTCTAGGTCCCCACGACCCTGAATACAGGATAAAGTGGTATAGAAGATGAGATGAGTCTTTTTAAGCCTCTTTGTTCCTGCTCTCTTTTATTTTCTCAGATTCTGCTAATATTCTTACAAAAGATGGACCTGCTTCTGACCAAGACTCCGTCTGAGGACATCAAAAACAGTGTGCTCCCCATGGTGTACAGAGCGCTAGAGGCTCCCTCAATTCAAATCCAGGTACCCATGTAGTGAGCAGTGTATGCCTGTACTAGAAAATAAAGTAACATTCTATTTACGTTATATCTACGGTACCAGTCAAAAGACACACCACCTAACTCCATAGTGTTTCCTGATTATTTCTTTCTACGTTGTAAAACAATACTGAAAGCATCCAAAATACAGTGGAATCTTGGACTGCGGACATAATTCGTTTCAGAAGTGTGATTGTATATCAGAACACTCGTATATCAGAGTAAATTTCCCCCATTAGAAATAATGAAAACTCAGATTGTTCGTTCCACAACCCAAAAATATGCATATATAAAAAGGGGGCTCCTGGGGGAGGGGGGTACTTTCACACACACACTAATGGAAACACTGCTGTAAAGTAAAAAATAAAATATATTAACCTGCAATTTACTTTTGAAAAGAATCACAAGAGTTTCTGTTAGTGTGTGTGAGTGTAAAGGCGAGAGGAGAGGAGGAGGAAGGGGGCTACCGTGTATGGCGCCTTTCACACACAAACACACGCACACTAATGGAAACACTTCTCTCTTACGATTCTTATCAAAGGTGTGTATGTGCCATGTTCAAACAGAGTGTCATAGTGGAACATCTCTAATGAAAAACTGTATCTTTAACAAGAGAGAAAAGAGAGAGAGAGAAGAACCATTGGCTTAGTTGTGATCACATGACGCTCAACAGACAAAGCGCATACGTACTTCTCGTAAATCAAGACCTCGTTTGTTTATTAAGTTGCTTGTCTTGTAAAACGTTACTCGCAATCCAAGTTATTTGCAATCATCTCCTCTGAACAGTTGATATTAAGATGTGTCTGGTGCTTAGGATCTGTAAAGCCTTCATAACGGCTCTAATCTGAGGTGCCAGTTTTATCAGTTTTGCGAATGCACTTGCAAGAACTATTTCAGAACAGCTGACCTTCATGACTTAAAATACCAACTGTAAAATAACAAGTTTTGCATTCTTCAGTATTGTTCTAGAATGTAGAAAATAAATCACTAAACCACACAAGAAAAACAAAAACATTGAATGGTAAGGTGTGTCCAAACCTTTGACCTGTACTCTATACATGCTCTAAATAATCTTGTTATTATTCATGCTTATACAACATACTTGCGATACGTTCAAAAAAACGATGCTTTAAACTGATTTGATCTTCACAGGAGTTGTGCCTGAATATTATCCCCACTTTTGCTAACCTGATTGACTATCCGTCCATGAAGAACTCACTCATCCCTCGTATCAGGATGGCTTGTTTACAGACTTCCTCTCTGGCTGTGAGTTCTGATCCTAATATCTGTTGAAGTCGTTCATCAAGATAGAAGGATGAAAAGTTTTGCCCGGTCTGGAACTTGCATTTTAATGCCCCCTTCTTTCTTTCTTGTTAACGAATGTCTCGTCGCAGGTGAGGGTGAACTCTTTGGTGTGCCTCGGCAAGATCCTGGAGTATCTAGATAAGTGGTTTGTCATCGACGAGATCCTGCCATTCTTACAGCAGATACCCTCCCGTGAGCCGGCTGTCCTCATGGGCATTCTGGGTAATCGGTCTTACCATAATGGTTTATTAAATATCACGATGTGTTTACGTGTGACTTACTAACTGCTTTGAGGGCGGATGCTAATAAAGGCCAAAAAAACCTATATAAATATGAAGAATTTGTCTTCCATGACTGCTTGAAGAAATTATTCATAGCATTCTATCTATTTGCAAATTGTGAGAACAAGTTTGTGTTTTTTTTTCCTGTTTTTTTAAACTACAGGCATCTATAAGTGCACATTTACTCATAAGAAGCTCGGCATCCCAAAAGAGCACCTCGCATCAAAGAGTCTGCCCCATCTGGTCTCCCTTAGTATTGACAACAACCTTAATCTCAACCAGGTAAACACACACACACACACACACACACACACACACACACACACAAATACTCTATACATAAATAAACTCTGTAGGCTAGTGCTGAGATTATGGAAAGGTAAATATTAGTTGGTGTACAATACGATAACATGCTTGCATACTGCGTTTTGTACACACACACACACACACACACACACACACACACACACACACACACACACACACACACACACACATATATGGTTTAAGCCCTTTGATCTATTCAGTTCACTGTGTGTTTCAGTTTAACTCTTTCATGGCCGTAATCAGAGATATGCTGACTCGGATGGAGGCGGAGCACAAGACCAAGCTGGAGCAGCTCCACAGCATGCAGGAACAGCAAAGGTGCCACCTAGAGAACATTTTAAAAGTCAGCTTTGTTGACTTTGATTAAGACATTTTTCATTTTAAGACAGAAGCTGCTTGATAGATTACTTTGTCTTGTTGAGAAGGATGTGTACACTCGCAACAATGCATTCTGCTCGAGCTATGGTTTCACAGCTACGGTGGCCATCGTGGACAGTTTTGTATTTAGTTTTACCTTATTATATGACTACTGTCTGGTTTGTATCTAAGCAATAGTGAAATGCTGGGATAAGAGGGTCAGTGTAGCAGGAGATTATATAGAGAAATGTAAAGAGTTTTTACTCTCATAACTGTCCTGTTATTCTGCACAATCAAAAGACTTTGAACGCCCCTCGTGTTTTTTTCACAGTATCTTGTCTGCTGATTCTATTAGAGCTGTGCGCTTTAATCAGTTATGCTATTTACTTGCTCTTTAGTTCGATTAAATTAATTGAATCAGTGGGTCAGTTTTTGATTCAGAATTGATTCACACTTTTTAAACTATTTAGGTAAACATTTTAATGTTAAATTCTCTAAAATTCAAACAAATTCTTTAAAAATCCAACATCTGCAAAGAATTCAAACTGCTTCCAGTTTACACAGTTTGTATTGATTCTTCTTCTACTTTTAAGTTTATGTGTATTTGGTGCAATACTGTCACCTACTGGACTTGGAGTGGTACAGAAGGTTGGCAGGGGAAAATAATTTGCTTTGACATTTAAAAAAAATCAAGGCAAGTTACACAACGTTTCAATGCATATTATCGATTTCCCCATATATCTTTTAAATACATTATATATTAAATAAAGCAGCTTGAGACAAATCAGACATTAAATATTAGTGCTTTTGAATAAAATTCAAATGCTTCACAGGTTTTCTCAAAAACTGCCTCATAAAAAAAAAAAAACTTAATACAAGAGTAAATGGAATTTAAAATTAACAGGCTGATGTGCTTATGAAATAAAATTACTTAATAATCCTGATTAAACCTTTGTCAAATTATGGTTTTCTCTGCATCCAAATTTATTTATCTCTTTACAAATGTATTTAAAAAATCTAAGTAACTTGCAGAAGAAATTCACACATTGGCAGACCCAAATACATACTTATATTTTGTAATTGAATGGGCAGTGGTGGTTCAAACGGTTAAGGCTTTAGGTTACTGGGTTTCTGATCGGAAGGCGGGGCCAAGTTGCCCAGTCAGGTTATCCTTACTGACCCTGCGCTCTGACCCCAGCTTCCTTACTGGAATAAGCAGGGGAAGAAATACTGTTGGAAAAAATTTCACTGTGCTTTAAGTGACATCTTATAGTGACATACATTCTGTATGACTTGTATTCTGTATGAGTGGTTTGAGGCTAAAAGTAGTGCTCTCAAAGCTGCGAGTGAAGTTACAGGGAGACGAAAGAGAATATTTGTAGTGGAGAGATTTATACATTGCTTTGCAAACTGGTCTTCTTGTGTCTGCACATTGTCGATGTTTTTAAAAACAATATGGAAATTCTGCAAGTTATATGGTGTCACATCGTTGTTAATTTGTGCAGGTCTGTGTGTAACTGACTTGAAAACCAGAAAAATGATGTGTGTACTCTTACAAGGTCTAAGTCAAGTAGACAGTATTAGTCCAAAGGGATTCAATTAATGAAATTTATTTCTGGATCTATACCAGGAAGTAAGTCATGAAGAGATATTTAGGTCTTTCTTGGCATCCATCAGTGCCAAGTCAGCATTTTTGCATTTTCTTCTTTTGAGAGAGAGAGAGAGCGAGGGCGAAGCAGACACCATGCTGACTCATCTCTTAGTCAGAAATAGCACAAATGCACTTATATGCAGAAACATATACTATAGCAGTTTCTAATAATAATAATAAATCAGATCCTGTTTTAATATGTATTAATGTAACTATTTTATTTATAGGAGCCTCAACCTCAACCAAATCAATCCATCAGAAGAGACAAAGAGCAACCCCAGTCCACCCAGCCAAGTTCGAGATGTGAGTGCTGTTCTAGCTCTTTAGTTATAGCTGAACTATTGCCCTGTTTACTTAGATTTGCCTTGTGTTTCTCTCAGATTGATGACATCTTCGGCGGAAACTCTGCGAACGCAGGCATAAACGGCAAAGAGAACGGCTCCTCCCCCGCCCCTTCTCAGCCCTCGAGAGTGAGTCCGATACACCATAGACACCGAACGGAAATAGATATCAGAACTGTTAAATATTGTGAGAATATGTCTAATTGTGTCTATGTAGCATAGATGCCAGTGTTTCAAACTGTGCTGTAAATGCAGTAAGTAGAAAGAGATATAAGCTGAGCTGCATGGCAGCAGATGAGACACAACAGAGGAAATATCAAATAACTAAATGTGAGGAAGTGTGTGAAGAAGATTTAAAGCCCAGATAATGTCAAGTTGGTTTTATTGTTGTTCCTCTCTATACTTCTTTCTCCAGGACATTGGTGAAAGACAAAACAGACACCACATGACTGCATTAAGTGTGAGATGAGAGCAGGACAGTTAATACACAGCAATATTAAAAAAAGTAGAGGTTTGTAGTGGTACTGTTGCCATGGCCAGGATAAATCGGGTACTGTTATTAGTGGCTAATAAATCTGCACTGAACTAACTAAAACTAATTGAAAAAAGTATATAGAAATAAAAATATATGAAAACAAGCTTAAATTGAAAACAATTTTAGAAAACATACCATTTCAAGTTTAATTCTAGCTTTGTGATTTTGCAATAGTTTCAGCTTTTAAATGCTTTTCTACAACAGCTCCTAATTCCTGCAGCTGATTGGTCCGAAGCTTTTCTATAACAGGCAGAAGTGCAGGATGTAAGGCAAATTAAATGCATTCTGATGTTTCTAAAAACATTTCTAAAAATTGTACTGGATGTCAACCCTTTCTTCCATCAGGAGTGGATTTTCAGGACAGGTGTCAGGATTGTGTTTTCTGGTTTCTCTGTAACACCACCAGCCATGACTTTTACCTAAGTTAATTTATTTGTGAGTGTTTAAAAAGTGGTAGTGACCGTTCATTGCTGTAGCGTAAGTGATAAAGGAGCTTGTATTTTTTGTGAATGTTCCACAGTGTTCCTTGTCTTTTCCCTGTCCGGTTGTATCAGACACTGTAGCACTGTTGATGATTAGTTTTATTCATGTCATGTTTTATTCCCTACTCTTTTGTGTTAGGTATCTCTGACTCTGGAGGAAAAGCAGCGCTTGGCTAAGGAGCAGGAGCAAGCAGCCAAACTGAGGAACCAGCAGCCTCTGGCCCCACAGAGCATCAAACCTGCTACAACATCCACAACTGCACAGGTTGAACAAATAGTTCATATAACTTGTGCTTTAAGAAAGCAGTCCAGATTATAGTGCATTATAGATTACGCAGGGACATTTGCACTTAAGCTATATATACAACATAATTTGAAGCCCTCTGACTACACAACACAAACAGTAAGTCCCCTACATACGAACAAGTTCTGTTCCAAGAGCTTGTTCGTAAGTCAGTTTTGTCCGTAAGTTGAACAAACATTGTCTAGGTACTAGGGTACTAATACAATTGGCTATAAACAGTATATTACATTAGAATCCTGCTGATGGTTCATGTTAAAATAGTGAGCAATGTCTCTTTTCACCTTGCTTCATTCTTTCAATTATTTTCACTTTTGCCTCCATCGTTATTGCTTAGCACTTCTTAGCAGTACCAGCTTCCGCGCCGCTACTTTTACAGTTGCTTTTGGACATCCACTTACAGAGGATGCATGCTACTGCCCATGTACGCTGGACGTGTGATCTAACTTCAGCTTTTTGCGAAACTTCAGCACATCTTTGAAAGTTCATAACTCGAATGTTTGTATGTGGGGTACTTACTGTATATTGCTGGAAAACCTCAGGTCATAAATCATCCAAAGTATACACTGTGTAAACAGCGCTTTTTTTTCTTCCTTTTTCCAGGCAAAAGACCTGACCAGCAGTCTCATGAACAACATGACATCACTAAACAGTCTCTCATTGAGCTCTGGCTCTCGCACAGCTCCCATGCAGACAGGCGCACTCTCATCTGGTCTCTCCACTACACCCACTATGGCTGGAATGGGCACCATGGCCCCCATCAGCAATGGGTTTAACTCTCCTATGGGCTTCCAATCAGGAGGCATGGGCATGCGCCCCACCACGCCCAGCCTCTACGGGGGCATGGCCGGCACCAGCAGTACACCAAACTTCAGTGCGCTCTCACAGAATCAGAACCAGTCCGGCAAGCCGCCTGACATGTCCTCCCTGGACTCGCTGTTTTCCGCTAACAAGCCCAAAGTCAGCCTCAACCAAATGGCTCCCAAACCAGCTGCAGGCACCGCACCGTCCCCCTGGATCAACCAGTTTGGTGCTGGCCAGGCACCTCAGACTGCACCCATGCAGGCAGTACCGATGGGAATGGCGGGAGTGCAGGGAGGGTTTGGAATGCAGGCTAACCCTTTCTTCAACCCCCAGAACTTCTCTCAGCCTGCTGCTGCTGCTGCTCCCACCATGAATACAAGCATGCTAAAACAGAGCATGTCAGTCAATAACGATCTGAAAGACCTCTTCGGTTAAAAGGCCGCTTGTTTCCATCTGCCCAGTGATGGAAAGGTTAAAGGAGATGAGTCGAAATGGACACTTGTTTTATTATTATTTTTTTTTATTGTGCTGGACCTTGCAGTCAATCGGAGGATGACCACCAGCCTTAACTACGCAGGGTCACGTGTCACACTAGTCTTATAAGTTACACTTATTTTACTGTTATCCCTGTCCGAATCCTGCCCACTAGGCTCAAATGTGTTCCTTTTGGTTTGTTTTTCAAATCTCACACATACTTTCTCACATGAAGGCAGAATTCTTTCCTAAACAAGGGTGAGGCATGGATGAAGCAATGGTGGCGCTTCAGCTGGTAAAGAATCCAATTTACTTGAACGCAGAAATTTGCAGGAATTTGCTTTTTACTAACTTTATACCAGAAGAGTGAGCAAATGGGGGAAAAAAATTATAAGTGGACTATGGTCTCTTTTTACTTAAAGAAAAGACATAAAGGGCCTTTTGATTATTTTGTAGCGATCACAACTTTCAGACTTTCATGATGTTGCTCACAGTTGCCTGCTGTTCTTAGTTTGTTCCTTAGAAAGTAACACAACATCAAGACTTATTTAAATGATCTAAATAGACTCTGCCTGACCAAAAAAAAAAAAAAGTCTCAGACTCTTATGATTTCATTCACTCACCTTTAGCTTTGATTACAGCACACAATGTGGTGGCCAGTTCATGTGTGAAAATGATTCCTCAGAACCACTCTTTCACAATTTAAATCCTGAGATATATCTGTCCCAACAGGGAAGAAAAAATAGTGGTAACCTGGTTATTCAGTACATTCAGGTCATTGATGCATGATGGGTCCATTGCTTCTCACCCAGATGCACTCATCGCTCTGGAATAGAGTCAGTCTGGACTCATCAGACCACATGACCTTTTTACATTCCTTCAGAGTCCAATCTTTATGCTCTCTAGCAAATTGAAGTTTTCTGTTTATTAGTTTTACGGACGGGTGGTTTTCTTATGGCCTCACAGCTCTTTAGTCTCTCATCACAGTGAGTGTGTTAATGTGCGACTTTCCCTACTAAACATGGCTCTGTTTTCTACTGTAGATTTTTTTAACATGCAACTTTCCCCAGTGTTTAAGTGATCTCCGTCACAGATTTGTATTTTCTTCTTAATAATGCACTAATGTTGATGTGTTAAAGTGTCCTTGTTTTCTTTCCATGATTTAGGCAAATATGAATTTGACCCTTCTCAAATGTGACTTTTTTTTATTTTTATTCATTCTTATTGTCTTATTTTTGGTCAGGCAATGCAGCTCTATTGTGGTAAAGAACAATGCAAAGAAAATCACTGCTGTAAATTCTGCTAAAAATAGCATATCTAGTTCGAGATGGATTTTTTAAATTTTTTATTGCAAGGTTTAGGATCATACATTCCTCCAATATTGCACCGATCTTAATGGTGCTTACTAACACTCTCTGAGCTGGCTGATTCTGACAGGATGAATTTATCAGCAAATGTTTGTCCGAATTGACGATTCATTGCCTTTCAAGTCATTTTGTGTAAGAGCAGTTAAAGTGAATACAATTAAATTGAGTGCTCTAAGCAGCAAGTGGATTAGCAAGCAGATTATGAATCAAAAATGATCCCCCATGGCATCCCTGTCATATTACTGCTACTGATTGGTATTATATAACGAATCCCAAATTACTTGATGTGTTCCGTTTAAAATCAAATTTTGACCGATGCATTTGATTCTATTCTGTTTTTAATTCTTTTTAATACGGATGTTGCTGCATCAGGTCTAATACTAATCAGTGCATTAAAGAGGTTGATCCAGATTTTCAAAACAATACTGACATCAAATATGCATACATGAGGTGTGTTCAAATCAAACCAGGACTTGGATACCATCAAGGTAGAAAGTTTTCTCAGTATTCTAGAGCCATGACTGGCCTGGAGGTTTCATGTCTGAAAAACTGGCCTCCCAGGAACTCCTTTAATGCCCTCCTTAACGTGGAAATGAGTACATGGATGTGGAACTAGTTCCTAGCCTTGTTCCTGTAATGTGCAAGTGACCTATGCATCTCTTATGCAGATTGGTGACAAGTTCCATCCATTTTTTCCATGCATTTTGTACAAATGTATTGATTTTAAAGGAGCAGGAGTTCATGGGAGCAACTTCCGTGGCCTCCGAACCACCTGTCCCGGTTAGACTTGAATGCCCCTCGTAAAATGCATCGATGTCTACTTAACACCAATTTGAAATCGAAAACTTAGACGTGCTCTAGCGTTCGGTTTCGACTGATACCAAGCTACAGTTTCGGGTTGGCATCAGAGTGAGATGCGAGATCAGATGTTCTGTGTGATCTCAGTGCATCACTTCTCACCACACTTTCACCACAAGATTCAGAGGAGTAAATAAATCAAGTCTGGCTTTTTACCCACACAGACCAGTGTGATTTGAATCATGTAGTATTTCAGGAAATGCCCACATTCACACCCTCGTGCTGTGTAAATGGGGTCCTGACAAAAGGATAAGTATGATTTATATGAATGTGTTCATATGCGAATGAGTGAGACCGTTTGCATTTGTTTTTCCGCACATGCTGGAGTTGTTATGAACGAACAGTGGGCTATGGTTCGAGTTTGAGCTTTTTGATTGTAACAGGAGCAGTCCATGTACAGTAGTTAGAGAAAGTCTTAGACCTGGAGATCAGGAAAGACTTCTCTATGGGTATAAAATGGGAATCTGACTACGTACAAAGCTGTGTAAGCCTTCAGTGAAATGTAGCGTATGTGTAGGTTCGGTTTGTGTCTGGCTTGGTGTTTGTCCAGCTGCTGAGTGATTTTGTTTAATATGTTGGCATTTCTCGTTACTGATTGTTTTCACCGGAGCCAATGTGACCGTAGCATCGACACTGAACTGATTCAAATGCTAAAGAATAAAAAAAAAAAAAAAAAAAAAAAAAAATAACCTTTTATTTTTTTTTTAACAATGACCAAATAGATATCATGACTGTGTATTATATTTACATATCATATGAATGAAATGTATAGTATACTGAGATTTATTTGACATTAAGATTTTTTTTTTTTTTTTTAATATATATATATATTACCTTGGGATCACTTTCATAAAGGGGACCTCTGAGTACAAATGTACAAAAGATAGAAGCCTTATGAAGGGAGGTGTGCAATAATAGGTCTTGGAAGGGTTTTGTGAAAATGTCTTGAAGTCAGTGTGTTTTATCGCCTGCGGTTTTCATATACGGACAGTATCACATCAATGATCATACACTTATATTTTCTTAAAGCAGCATTTCCGGTCATTTTAGATTTAGGCTGAAAATAAGTCTTGAGAACAGAATCTGTGACGATATTTAATTTTATCCATTTCCTTTTGAAGTTTTCCTTTTTATTCATTTGATTTGGTTTCAGTTGCCAATAATTAATTTGACCTCTAAATTTATTATTTTAAAAAAATAAAAATAAACAAAGCCTATTCTTCTGTCTTTATATTATACCAATGTAATATGTGTACAGTGTGGCACTTTTGTGAACTTTGTATCGTGTTACCAGATTGTACTGTCTGAAGTTGACAATTTCATGAAAGTCTGTAAATATTTCCTAAAATGCACACGCCGGTGTTCTCTTCGAAGCTTTTTCGGTCATTTTGTCGAACAGATTTGATCATGTAGATTCTTAATTGCAGTGTATAGTTTTGGACAGAAAATAGATTTGAAGAATAATCTGAAGGTTAAAAATAAAGATCTTCAAACAAAGAGAAATGGTGCAGTGGTTTTGTGTTAAAGCTCCAGCCTGCTCCTGATGTAGCTTCTCGGAAACCCTAAGCCTTATTCAATGAATTTATTGAATTTTCACAAAGGTTGAAATAAACCAGAAACGAAACATTCATTCATTTTCTATACTGCTTTATCCTAAGTGCAGGGTCGTCTGGGATCTCAGGAGACTTATGGCAAAAGGCAGGGTACATCCTGGACAGTGTGGCAATCCATTGCAGCGCGCACACACACACACACACTATGGACAATTTGGGAATGGCAGTTAACCTAATCTGCATGACTGTGGAAGGAAACTGGTGTACCCTGTGGAAACCCACCCATCACAGGGAGAACATGCAAACTCTACGTACACAGACCGAGGTAGGAATTGAACCCTCGACCCAGGAGTTGCGAGGTGCTAACCACTATGCCACCGCTATTAGTTTAGCTTTCCTTTAAATATTGTTTCAACATGTACATCATTTTGTGTCATTAAAAATGTAAATATCAGAATAACTCCTTATTTTAAGAAAATATCAAACTATGTTGTTACACTTGTAATCCAAAACTGAGAGGGTTAAACAAGGAGCGTTCATGTCAAACTGGGACTTGTGATGAAAAAAAATATAGATATAAAAGTGATTGACATTTTCAGATGACTTTCAGCACAGATGATAAGATGTCTTATCCACAGTTAAACATTCGAATGGGGCAAACTTTGCACGTTTGTGAATGACGGTCCCAGCCAAGGTGGCTCTAAACCCACTGCAGTTGTTCCTGTGAACATTCTGTAAATGAAATACCTGATCCTTAAAAATCGACACGTAACTTGCTGCCAAACTGCAGAAGACACACATCTGTCTGTGGGAACTGAACACACAATTATGTACCAACACCCCATACAGTCTTGAACTCTCTCCAAGCCATTTCCACATGCTAAAGGAGTTCCTGGGGGGCCGGCGTTTCAAATGACTCATCAGCAGCCTGATCATGGCTCCATCATACTGAGAAAGTGTTCTACCTTGAAAATGGTATCCAAGCACTAGTGAAATGTTGGGATAAGTGTAGCAGGGGGGAAATAAAGCTAATTATACAGTATTCTGTTATACTGCACGTAAAAGTCCCGGTTTGACCTGAACACACCTTTAACATGCAGACTGACACCAAATCATGTTCTGAGCAAGAAACTGACTCGAGCTGCTCTGTTTTAATTAGTCTGCCACTAGGTGGCGGAGCGGTATATTTTTGGATCATCTTAATTCCTATGGTTAAAAGGTGTCGGCTTGTTTTCAATACCAGCAGTGCTGACTGCAAGCCACATCACACATTTGTATTAATGTGCTCACTATAATACGCTTATAGTAACAGCTTACAAAAACGTTGGTACTGTAAATAGGTTTTCTTATGGCCTCAGTTGTTTCGTCCTAATCCTGAGAGGTCTCATCACATTGTGTGTGTGTGTACGGCAATGATTTTACTTTCACTATCAAACATAGGTATGTTTTTTTTTTATGTTGATTTTTAACCATGCAACAAATGTATAAAGTGTATAAATCTATAAAGTAATTTCAAGCTCCTAGATTATGCGAAATTCACTATTGAATCATGAGTTTCTCACTCACTCACTCATCGTCTGTACCACTTTTTCCTATATACAGGGTCTTGAAGCCTATCCCAGGCAACTTAGGAGCTCACAGACTATGGGCAATTTGGACTGTGGGAGGAAACCGGAGTACCTGGAGGAAACCCACCAATCACGGGGAGAACATGCAAACTCCATGTATACAGAGGCGGGACTCGAATCTGGCTGGGAATCGAACCCGGACCCCGGAGATACAAGGCGACAGTGTAAAGCACTAAGCCACTGTGCCACCTTTCATGGGTTTCTATTCTTGTATTCTATACTAAGCAAAAAAGAAACGTCCACTGACTTTCAACTGTTTTTACTTTCAGTAAACTTAATGTGTAAATATTTGTATGAACACTA
>JAQMYJ010000004.1:17047022-17057854 GCA_030014305.1 Clarias laeviceps
ACAATGAAGATCTGTAAAGTTATTTGGATTTTTACAACATTATTGTTGAAATACACAGTCCTGAAAAAGGAACGTTTTTTTTTTTTTTGCTGAGTAGATTTCTTGTATCATGGACACAAGCAAAAAAAAAATCTGAAAAAAACTCATGCCCTTAATTTTCTTCTTATTTAAATGTCTGCATTTTCCTGCTTTTTAAAAATGCTTTGGTTACACAAGGGGGTTCATGACATTGTCAGGCAAAAACAAAGTGGTCATTTGTTAGAGACCCTTCTCCAGCTCAAAGCCTAGCGCCCCCTCCAGGAGTAATAGTATTATATTTGGCTGTAGCGCATTTGTGTTGTGAATTGAGCATTAGATATATACAGTATGAAATAGGAAAACAAGCTCTGTTGGTGGCTGGTTTTTAATATTAAATGAAGCGAATAGTTTTTTTTTATAGTGGAAATGTTCGTACAGTAATCTTCAGAGCTCTGTGTGACATTTCACGCTGGACCGCTTTCTTTATCATGAGCAATTTTGAAGCTGGTGATTCAACTACATGCTGAATCTACAGTATGAGTGATGTTATTTTTAGTTACTTTAAGTACATGAACAGTGAATCTGTGTATTTCTGTGACTTTGTCCTGCTATTAATAGTTAAGAGTAACATCATCTAGATAAACATGTCAGTTTTCAGTGACATGCTCAATTTCATCCTGCTTAGTAACACATAAAGGGATGAAGGGTTTAGATTTTTTCTTAAATAAAAACTGAGGTGTGTATAAGTACATTACAATAGGTCTTGGTCATTATATATTTTCTTGCTACTAAATTTGTATTAAATGCACCATAACTTTGAAAAATACCAACTCAACTGAGCTCAGTGGCACTGCAGAAGCTTTATATGACTATCAGCTGAACTTTGAAATGGGGTTTTGCATTAAACGAGGGTTTTGGAATTTGGCTCTGATTCCTTACATTGCACTCACACTCTGGGTGACGAACACTATGAGTGGAAAGTTTATAACAACCAAGAACTACAATAATGTACTTATATGCAAATCAATTTTGATTTAAGACAGACTTAAAAACCTACCTGATCTATCCCATGAGTTGACACATGATGTAAATTTCGTACCCCATTTGTTAATGCTGTTACCATGGAAATAAAAGCAGAGGGAACTAAATACAGACGTCACATCTGCTTCAGCAAAAGAGCGTGGCGGGATGTGTTTTGACAGTAGCAGGGTTGGGCCTGGTGTTGTTGTAGCAAGGGATTGAGGATTCCACCAAACAAGTTCATTGAATACAAACGTAGACAGACGACTCTGAACCGGTCAGACAGACAGACACCCAAAGAAGTTCCCACCTCAAAGTCCCCACTTCCTTAATTTCATAAGGGTTTATATACCTGACAAGCGCTTCATCGCTCCTCCTCGTTCCTTTGTTTAACCCAATTTTTATTTAATATTTAATAGATATATGTTCATTTCTTCGGCCTAGTGGTGTGGTGACTCCCAATTCTATATTTCCCCCCCCTTATCTCATCTTTTATTTATTATTTACTCACGTCTGTGTTGGTTTTATCGGCTCTTCAAAAATTAGACTCTCCTTTTTCTTTTTTTTTTTGTTTGAAAGTTTGGTTTGTTCCTCTTTTCCTAACCAGAATATCAACCACTAGTGCTGACGGCTTGATTTTTTTCCATCAGAGAAAATTTTGAGAATTTTCCAAGACGTGTAATAATCTTATTCTTATTTTTCTATTACTGTCATGACAATAGTCATGTCTCAACTGTCTGTCTGTCTGTAATCAGTATGCTTAAGGTTATTAAAATAATTTATTTATTCATTTTTATTTTAATTATACTTTTTTTACTTTTATTATCTCAAGATTACATGTTAATGATTAATAATTGAACTTAAATACGGTTAGGATCAATATGATTAATTTTGTCAAACCTTGATTACATTAGATTACATAATGTGAATTATTATTATTATTAGTTATTTTTTTCTTTATTAATTTATTTAAAAGACTGATCATTAAACTTTTTTCTTAAATCATAATTTAATCATTAATCTATATGATTTAATTTTAATCAATGACATTTGACAATATACAGTATATACTATATATTGTATATAATACTATATATGGGTAAGTATATAATTAGTATTTACAGTATAAACACAACCATTATTAATGAACTAGTGTAATATAGAGTAATTGTGTTAGCTGAAGTAGTAAGGGCTCATTTTATTATCAATATTAAGTTAGTATTAAATTTTCTTAGTTTTTTTGTTTCTTAGTTTACTTTTTTTGTTTGAGCGCTCTTGTATTTTCCTTAGTTTAGTGTACTGAAGGATAGGTTTGTGCCATTGCTTAATTTTGACCTTGAATTGGTCTAGTAATTTTGTTGTAGGCTGGATCCTTTATTATATCTTAAAGCACTTTTTAAACTCTTGTTTAATTTAGCCCTTAGGCTGCACTCATCTAGCCCGAGGTTTCTCCTAAGAACTGGTGCCCACACCCTACCCCATCCAAATCGGAACAATTTTCATCTGATTAGAGCATTGGCTGCTCATATTCGCCAACTGGAAAAGGTGGTAAATGGTTTCAATAACGAATTTGATTACTGATTATTGATCCCTTAGATTCTTCGCTTTAATAAAGGGAAGTCTGGCCATCTGTGTTCTGTGTCCGGAAAAAATGGAACTGAAAGTTATTTCTATAATTTTTCCTAAGCATCTTTTTTGCATCTTAGTTTGCCAAACCTTGGCCAGGTACTTTCTGCACTGTCCCATTATGCTCTGTCTGCATTAAAGTGTGTATGGGTCATCCTTCGGTTTTCTACCGAAGTTTTCTACCTGTTTTTCCACATTGTTAAAGTTAGAAAAGAAATATAATATAAAATAAGACAAAATTTGTAAGTATTATTAGTATATTGTTAGTTTAGATATTATATTAGGCTATAATTTAACCTTTGAAAAGAATCATGCGTGTAGTAAGACGAGAGAGGAGTAGAGAAAGGGGGCTACTGTGTAGGATAACTTTCACACACGTGCGTGTGTGAAACACACACACCCTAACGTAATCACTGCTCTGTCAGCAAACTACTTTAAAAAGGAACCTCTCTAATGATACTCACTTTTGTCTCCTTTGGAGGATTGATGTTATAAAAATGCTTTACACACACAAACACACAAACACACATGGTCACAATGTTATAATAAACAGTAAATGTGTGCACGGATGTTGACTATACGAGTGACGTATTCGCACCGAGACTGAGCATGGGAGACTATTACCCAGAATCCCATAGCGCAGGCAAGAGAGAAGAGCCACTGGATCAGTTGTGATCACGTGACACTTGGTAGACAAAGCTCATGCATTCTACTTGTATTTCAAGGCCTCGCTTGTTTATTAAGTTAGAATGAATTTAAAACTTTTGCTCGTCTTAGCAAAACGCAAAAGTTACTCACAATGCAAGGTTAAACTGTACACATAGTACAGTACATATCAATGTGAGCTAGGTGGCTGTTAGTTGAGTTAATGTGGCTTCTTACAGTACAGTTAATTATATGAAATTCTTCTTGTAAAATGTAAAAACATTTTTATAGAACCAGAGAACTATTGAAAGAAAAGCATCAAACCTCCCTATTTGTCACAAAATTTACTTTATTTTTTGTGTCCTTGTCCTTGTTTTAAACAAGGTGAATATAAAACATACACAAGAAATCAGAACAGAACACAAGTCCTTCAGCTTTCCTGTTTATTTCAAGCTTTATTCAAGTGCATGATAAACATTGGCATTTGACTATTAAAGACACTTTTCAAAATTTGGTTCCTAACCAATAAAACCACAGTGATCTTCCTTAATGGGAATGTAAGAAGACTAAACTATCAAGAAGTAATCAACCTTGTACCATTAGATCAGACATACACACTTCTGGCTTCCCTACATTTGCATACCAGTTAAACCAGTTTGTGATGTAAAGAGGTTTTTACAGGAAGTTAAATTACCAGAATTGCTTATATATACAGATATACAGAACATACGGTTGGGATTGCACATATAAAAATGAAAGTTTATAATATGAAAGAATATCCTGAGAAATGCTAGACACGACGAACCTGCTGCCTTGTGCCAGTAGACAAGTTTGTCTGAGTCATTGCTGCAACAATAAAAAATAATTCATCAATTTATTATTATGAATAATAATAATAATATAAATAACAAATAAATAAATAAAAATAATACATTTTATTTATTGTTTTATTATTTATTTAAAAGATTTTGAATACTGTGTGTGTGTGTGTGTGTGTGTGTGTGTGTCTATATGTGTGTACCTGTGAAGTCGAGTTGATAGTAGAACCACCCTGAGCTGTAACTTATAACCCCTGATGTGTTCTGCTGGTATTGCATCTCAATTTCCTGACTTGAGATGGTACATCTCCCTGTCCCACTGCCCTACACACACACAAAACCACACCAGTTTTACAGTAACATTATTTAATCGTTCTGTTTTATAGCCCTTCTTTAACTTGCAACCTAAATTTTTGTTCTATAATATATTATGAATTAGTTTTAGGGGAATTCATTTTGAGTACACAACCTAGTTAAATGTTTTGAAGTCGTAGCAGGCAGTTACTTTTGCTCTGTCATAAAAGATAAGAGAGGGTAAAGTTCCATTGTAAAAATGCATGCAACATATCAGTTTACAGGAATGAGGGCATTTCCACAATGCATACTTACACAGGACGAATTGTAAAGTGTGAGAGTTTCTTTGTTATAATTAAATTTTTTGTAGAATCATTTTTTGTGAGAGTGTTTTCTCTCATCTCATTTCTCCTCAATTTGGTCACCTGCCAATTCCCACCCAGGAGACACCTCTCCCATCATGCATCAGTCACCAATCAGGCTATCACAGTTGCATGCATGAGCTAGATCACAGATGATGGTGTTTTGATTGACAGAGGAGTAAGAAAGTAATTATTGCCTTCAGTCCAGTCCAGGGTTTTAATTTTGATCTTGCAACAAACATTTTTTGTTGCATTTTTTTCATCCTGTGGAGTTATGAATTAGAATTTCTCTTACTTTAACAAAGTTTTTCCAGTGGCCGTCCATATCTTTAAACTGCCAGCAAGCTTGGCACAGCGAACTGTAGAGGGAACAGCGCAGTGAGATTGGCAACAAACAGCACACAAAGTTATGAATTCAGACTAAATAATTAAGTTTGGATCACTTTTGATGTCACATATCTACAACTCTGTGACTTTAAACAGTGTTTTAGACATCACTGTGGAGCCCTACCTGCTATTGCTTTCATCTGCATAGATTCTCCGGATTGCTCTTTTAGTCTTATAAGTGTTATTGATCTGGTACATACCTGTGGGAGGGAAAATGTACCATATAAAACACCAATAAACTGAGTGAGTGAGTTATTGGTTAAAGTTGATATATAGTAAGACTTACCATTAAAATAAAGATTGTAGCTGTAGCGTCCGGCTCTAAAAGCAAGCTGGCCCTGAGGATTTCTCTGATACTGCCTCTCTATATCTATACTGTCCAGAGAGGAATCCTTAAAACACAGACACACACACACACACACACACAGCCTTATGAACAACTCTGATACATCCTTTATTAAAGATACATTACTGAAGACAAGTGCATGTGAAGACTGTGTCTCTGTCTAGAAGGAGTATCACCCACTTGTTTCTGATACTCTGTCCACACGCCTTCATCACCCATAAACTCCCAGGTAACCCCAGTGGATGGATTTGCAGAAGCTGTAGCTGATGGAAACTGATCTATGGTAGATGTCGACTGTTGAGAAGTGTTAAGACTGGACACACACACACAAAAAAAATGAGTTTTTTTCTTCCTACAATCACTTTAAGGAATAGTCAGTTTGTCTTCTTCTTTTCAGCACCTGTGGTTTACATAGACTGTGGAGTTAAACTTTGGCCTCCTCCTCATTTTCCTCTGTTTGTGAGTGAATAGGTTTGTTTGCGTCATACCTGTAAAAAAAAAAAAAGTTTAAACAAATTCTAATGTCATTTTCTGTGTTTTATATGTGTAAACAACCACAAAGCTCTTATTAAAGGATTACCAGAGAAGTCCACATTGTATGTATAGCTTCCGAAAGTAAACTGGAAAGCTTCTGTGGGGTTGACGTTATACTTCTGCTCTATGTCATGACTGCTTAACGATGATCCCTGCGTGGAATGACAACAACCATGGAACGTGGTCCATACATCCATGAGTTCTTAACTAAGTTTTATGAGTCTATGAGCATAAAATATTCCTCTGCTCTCACCTGTACCCCATATTCACACCAGTGACTGTTGTCTCTGTAGTACCAGCCCATATCTTCTGTTTGGTTGTTAGGCATAGAAGATATTCTCCGTACAGCGAGGTTAGCAAAAGACCCACTTATTGTCATGTCGTCAAAGTCAATACGAAGAGACCTGTCAAAAAATGTTAAAATGAGCGTGTTTATCAGAACCTAATTAAATGCGCTCGGCAAAAGGATGCAAAAAGAAAAGTAATAGAAAATCACCCCTTGTCTGTATCAATGGTGATCCCTTTTGCTCCTGGCTGGCAGTAGTTACACTCAATTATATGATCATTGTTTATCATAAACCATTGCTGTCCATCAGACAGCTGCCACTCGTAGTGCTTTCCTGTGAAAGAGTAAATGCATTTAGTCTGATCCACAACGTTTAGTAATGGTATATATGTAGATATCCTCTTCTTTCAAATCACTTCCTATGCTAAGTGGCATCTCAGCTGTTGGCGTTCTGTGAAATTCAATTCCCAGGTGTGCCGTAGAGCCACTGATGGGCTTCAAGTAAAACCCCTAGGCTGTATACAAAGAACTGGACAAACCCTCCGTGACGTCCCTATAGGTTTTCTGATGAATGGTTTTGAAGCTCAAACATCGGACCTATAGTAGTCGACATCTTAGCTGGAGCTGACTCTAAACCTTGAGTTGACTTAGACTGATCTTAACCTTGGATATTCCATAAATGGGCGAATGGGTTCCCACCTACTGTACGTAACTCAGTTACCACCCACAAGCTAGCAAGCTTAGCTTTAACTTAGCTAAAATGCTATGATGGCAAGCATTAATTTATATGCTAATGCATTTAAGTGAACTTCAAACCCTCATTCAAGCATCATTCAAACCTTATACTGTACGCCATCTTCTACATTTCTTGTGATAAGTTAAACTACAATGATTACAGTTAGCTGGCTATCGAAAGTGATGCAATAGACTTCACATAGCAGTTTGACACCTGCTATGTAGCTGTCACTTAAATTGGCCATGCCTGTAAATATGCATAACGTTATTGGTAAATATAACTTTTAATTGATGAGTTACCCCCCCCCCATGACAATTGTCATGAATAAGTGTAATGCTTCCGTAACTGATTATAGGTTTGCAGACATTTCACCGTACATGCCATGCTCTTCAAAATGTATTGTCTTGAACATTAATTGTATTGTGTAATACACAACCTACAAATACCTTAATTTTTATAATCTCTGCAGTTGGGTTTGGGTCGTGTGTTTGGCATCATGAACGCATGGCACATGAACATACACAGTCACACACGCTAAGGGAAATTTAGAAATATTAATTAGCCTAATCTGCATATCTTTGAACTTTGGGAAAATAAACTGAGTACCCAGAGGAAACATACACAGAGTACACAGAAGAGGGAGAACATGCAAAACCCACATACAGTACAAGGACCGGAGGCAGAAATCAAACCCTTGACCCTGAAGATACAAGGTCACAGTCACTTCAAAGTAAAAGCTGACCTACTGTAAAAACAAAACTATCACTTCTGACTATTAGATATAATATTTTGCCAAACCTATTCCTGCTTGAGGACATTCATTAAGTTCATGGAGTGTACACAACAGTACAGTCTGAGTCTCAGTAGGTTAAAACACTGAGCATTTGAGCACAATATCTGTTCTTATAAGCGTAAAATATACAGTGTGTTTTAGTGATCTCACCTAAAGCATTTGTTTGCTGAAAAAGTGCTGCGTCTTCCTGAAACATGTCCTGTAGAAATAAAAGAGGACATATTGATCTGGCACATGTTTCAGTTTTGAAGCCTCTAACTCCACTTTTTATTTCAAAGTTATATTAAAGTTGTATCAAATCTATATTTCTATTTATTTTTATGTTAATAAAAAGTTTTACTTACCGAATCCGTCTCACTAGGGCCTATAGAATAAAACACCCAACAAG
Organism: Clarias laeviceps; assembly: GCA_030014305.1. Taxonomy (NCBI): domain Eukaryota; kingdom Metazoa; phylum Chordata; class Actinopteri; order Siluriformes; family Clariidae; genus Clarias; species Clarias laeviceps. The sequence goes on from JAQMYJ010000004.1 coordinate 17,055,276, forward strand.
AAGAGAAATGAATCTCAAACAACTGGTTAGATCACTTTTCAGATGAGTTAGATACTCATCAGTAACAGTAAACCCTTAAACATTCTTAAAATCGTACAAACAAGTCCCAGTAGCACAAAAACAAGTACAGAAAAGTAAATTTAAAAAGTTATTCTTAGTCCACAATCTGAAGATTGAGTGAACCAGTATTAGGATTGTATTGTTGAAAGAGAATTTAACTCACTTTTGGAAATGGAAATCTAACGAACGTCATATACTGTATGTAAATGTGAACACGGTGTGGGATGGAAATACACCCTGGATACGACATCATGTATGTATGGTGTATAGATGTAATATATCCATAAAAATAAAAGTTTTCAATAATTTAATGATTTAGGCGGGAGTCTGGTTCCTTTTTAATTAAACACAGTAGAGGAGAAGGGGCCTGCTTGGTACTGTGTTGATATTTGGACTATTAGATTTGACTGAAGTCATTCTCATCTTGACTAACACGACTCTATTTTGTGAAGATCATTATTCCGTGTTAGAAAAAAAAAATCTAACATATTAGAATATTGAACATAATAATCTAACATATTGTTTATCTATATAAATAAAACAGGTTTTGTCTATACATCGGTCATAACTTGCTCTTTCAATGATATCTTTACATTTCATACACTGGAGGACCTGAAACCAGTGTCAGAAAATTTTCTGTATCTTTATTTACATTTAAATATAGACTTAAAACCTCACCCGTTTAGCTGTGCATTTATTGAATGAGCATTTATTGAATGTGCTACATCCGAACTGACTGCACTGTATTTTATACTTATCTTATATTTTTAACTGTTTTATTTTGATTCTAAATCACATTTTGCAAACTCTTTTTATTTTTATTTTAAATAAAATTTTAAATAATTTAAAAAGTTTTATTGATATTATTTTCTATTTCATTTTATGATTTTCTTCTCTTTTATGTAAAGTACTTTGAATTATCACTGTGCATGAAATGTGCTATACAAATAAACTTGTCTTGCATTGTCTGTATGTCTTTCTATATGTCTGTCCAGCCACATTTTGTCACAGCATCACACAAAATTGGCTGAACAGAATTTAACGAAACTTTGGCAGTAAATAGGTATTTGTCTGACGTTAAACCAGTGAAATAAATGAAATCAAAATGTTGAGTAGAAGTGAAGCAGAACACATAACGCATCACTCTTTTGGTGGTAATATTAGTTAAGTGATCATAATGTTATGGTTGATCTATCTATCTACAGTCTCTCTCTCTCTCTCTCTCTCTCTCTCTCTATATATATATATATATATATATATATATATATAATCTCCTATCCACAGAAAAGTAGAAAACAGCGACTGAACTGTAAATAAATTCAGCTCGTTCGAGATATTTTGGACAAATTCATGACAAATCATCGACAACTTACCCCGTGTGAGTCGTTGAGAAATGAAATATGAAGAACAGAAACGAAACTGATGACTAAGAGAAAAATGTTTAACCCTTTATAAACACCATTATTTATCGGCAATGCAGGTCTAAACACATTGAGAGAAGAAGAGACAGTAGATAGACGTGGAAGAGCTTGTTTTTTCTTTTCTTCTTCTTTGCTTTCGGTTTCCTTTCTGTTTCAGTAATTTTAATATGACAAGCTAGCGCGTTGTGCTGCTTCTGACACTAGCTAGCGTGTTTAGCACTAAGAGAGAAAGAGAGAGAGCGAGAGCTTTGGCTTTAATATTTTCATATAATTTGAACCCAAATATTATATATAAAAAAAAAAAAAAAAAAATCTAACACAGACCAAGTGTGTATGAGTGGTGTGATGTGCTTGAGTGTACCATACAAACTGAGCTTCTGACCTGCACTCTCTATATATACTGTATATACCAAGCAATCCTGGACCAGTTCCAGAAAGTTCTCTGACAGTCTTTGACGTGAGCAATGGAGTCTTCTGTCTGTTACTGTCAGTGAAGCTCCTCCACTTCCTGAGGACCACCATAGAGAGAATGAGGAACATCTTCCTCCTACAGGCTATGTAGGCCCTCAACAAGGGCAACACACATACATACACACATAAACACATACCTTGAACATTAGTCACACACCCAACATTCCTCCTGTATTAAGTACTGTAACTATGCCTACACCTGCGCAAACTGTATTTGCATGTTGTAGGTTATTTGCAGATACAGGTTCATACACAAAAGTGTAAAATAGGAGGCTTGCGCCAAGAAGGGACATCCGACGTAAAACCTGTGCCAAGTCGTGTGCGGCTTGTGGTGACCCCTTGACGGGAGCAGCTGAAAGAAAGTTTTATATATAGAGTACTTCAAAAAATGTACACACACTTCAGGAAAAGAAAAACTTATATAAATATTTGAATACTGAATTTATTGAGACATCATACGATTAATACAAATTACTTTTGGCCTCTACAATTAGTTTCCAGACAAACTTTTCTTTTCCTAAAGTATATATATATATATATATATATATATATATATATACACACTCATCAAAAAAAGAAATGTCCTCTGACTTTCAACTGTTTTTACTTTCAGTAAACTTAATGTGT
>JAQMYJ010000004.1:17058244-17070783 GCA_030014305.1 Clarias laeviceps
ACAGTATATTAGTGTGTGACATTCTCTATTTATTATCAGCAAAGAGAGCATATTTAAGTTTTTGCCAGGCGCCCTGTATCACGTCCCATACATCAAAAGAACAAAGGTCATTGACATCATAGAGAGACCCGAGAGACAGACGGACGATAAGAAACATATTAGCAATTTCCGGTTAGACCAAAGAGTTTCCGTGAACACCAGGTATTTGCATATACAATACTGTGCAAAAATCTTAGGCACATGCAAATAACTGCTTTAGAGTAAAGATTTCTCTGAAAAATGTTTCTACCTTCAAAAAATACTATAATTCATGTTTTAAAATTTATTAATTAATAAATTATATTTATTAAATAATAAAAAAATAAATGAATACTTTTGTTTTGTTTATTAATTAAAGAACCAAAAAATGTGTGATGACCATCTTAAAAAATATAGTTTTATGAGAAAATGCTGAGTATCCTACAGAACCAGCCACAGTCCGTTTAAGGACATCTGTTTATTTTTTGTGTATTTTTTCATGCATGCAAAACCCAGGTGCATTCTATTTGTTAGAATTTTTTTTTTTTAACATACTGCAATATGCCGCTTTCTTTTCTAGCCTACAGATACTTTACTTTAAGATTAAATAAAATTTTTTGCTGGAATACTAATGTCGTACAATGAGGGTGTTGTTTTATGGACACGGGAAAGATGCACAAAATCTGTAAGAAAACCTTACACTCATAATATGATTAACACAGAACATAAAAAAAATTCCTTATCTATTACAAGAATTCTTAAATAAGTAAGAAAACGTATAGTATAGCACTGTAGTACATATTTTATTTAGCTTATTCAATTATACACTCCTGGCAAACGGCATTTTTATATTTAAAAATAAATGAAGAATACAATAAAAGTAAGAATGCTCTAAAATATAGTACTTTCAAAGTCTTGAGGACTTCATATGGCTTGTAATGTTTTTGCCCAAAAAATCTTGGGCATTATAAAAAAAAATCTAGTCATCCATAAATTACTTCAATCTGTAATACCAATCACCATAATCACTTGTATAATATATATTTTTTGTTTGCCTATATACAGCTTTGTTTGTGTATTATACTCACACACATTTACACAATATGATGTCTCTTTAAATGGCAGCAAACTAAATGTTAATCATCACAACCAATTCACACATGCTTCAAATATAATTTCTCCATCTTTATCTTGTGCAAACGTCTGGGCTTTGCTGAGAAAGGCATCACTGCTTCACACGTCTGATTTGTCGAACGGCTTGAGTTTTCAGGTTGGTTTGGATCATCTCTGTTCAAAAGAAAACAGAAATAATCCAAGTCAGCAAACATCCAACACAAACCTTAAAAAAGTAATTAAATGACTTAATTAATATGATTCAATATATTATACAACTACAATGAAATAGTGACAAGCATTTCTTTGTTTTAGCTGCTAATCCATCCTATCTGTGGGCAGAACTAGTTTCTAGACTGGGAAAATGTAAAAATGCATGTACTGTAGGAGCTAAACAGCTGAACTATGTACCACAACTTCAGAATCTGCCAAATGTCTTTTGCAGTCAAACAGGGGTTTAACCGCAACATAGAAAACTCTTAGAATTATGACATTTTCTTATAGTTTCACTTTAAATTTAGAACTAAATCTTAGTAAAGATAAAAATGATTCACAAAACATCTTAGCCCTAAAAACAGCTCCTAAGGTAAAACTTGTTGAGAGCCGAGAGAGGACTTTTAAGAGGCTCAAGAGTTTCTATAGCAGAGGACAAAATGGCAGAAAGAAGAAATATTCTCCAAACACTAAATGTAAAAGTAAACACTGCTCCTCTGTCCAACTTGGTTTACTTGTTCTTTAACTTCCTTCCATCTCTCTTGGATTGTTGGCTACATACCATCCAATAGTGCAACTTAAATATACTGTCATGCAATCATGTAAACTGGTAAAAGCTGAGCCATTTTGCTCCCATCAATCTGAAATGGATTACAAGTAATAAAAATCATTATGGTAAATATATGTAAGAACTTAAATATAGTGGAACCACTGCGTGGAAATTTGGTTGCTTCAAACGTTTTTTTTCAACATTTTCATAATTTAGTTGTTTAATTATCTTTGAGATATTTAGCCTACAACAGAAACTTTGCATAAAGTACCCTATTGTCATGATTATACAATTTCTGCATATACAAACATTATGATTTCACTGTCTATTCTATTATCATATATCCTATTTTCACAAAGAGTGCTTTTTAAGACCTTTACAGAGGTCAAAGGTTATTTTTTATTAAGCAATCACAGTCCTTGAATTGCTGCATCATCCCTAGCAACGGGGTCAAACACACCTCCTCACTAAGATAAAGGTTTTTGTACTTTCCTTATTCAGAGTTGCTCTGAAAAGTTTCCTAATTCACTTTTTGTCTAGGACTCCCAGCTAGAACCTTAAACTAAGATATGAGCTCTCTGAGAGAATTCTAAGAAGCTTTGTGAATACCTTACCCCTTTTCACTTAAAAATTGTAGAAAAAAAAAACAATTCACTGATATTTTATCTTACACTATCTTTTACCAGGGGTGCCCAAACTTTCGCATGCCACTGTGACTGCTAATTATGACTAAAAGCTGTTAAAATTTTATTTAGGCCTAAATGATACCTAATAAAAACAAACTAATCATTTTCTGTTTGACAGTAAGTGTTATTTTATAATTAACATAATTATTATTATTAAAAAATATATTTTTTTACTTTTTTAAGCACACTGGTATTTTTAAATATATTGTCTGTATTTTCATTAAGAAATCAGAATATTTTAGTTTAAAAAATAAAATAAAAATAATGTTATATAATAATAATAATAATAATAATAATAATAATAAAAAACAAAAAAGTCATAGAAAGAAGTCTGGAAACATTCTGTTAATGTTAAAAACAAACAAAAAAAACATTTGCTTTTGTGAGCACATTATTTTCAAAAGTCTCTCTTCATTAAGAAATCGTAATATTAGCATTTATTATAAATAATAATAATAATAATAATAATAATAAAAAAACTGAAAAAAATACTAGAAGAAAATCTGGTGTATACTGTTAATGTTTATAAAACTACCTAGGAACAAAAAAGTGTAATTAGCAGTAATGTTAAAGATAACTAGGGAACTCATGTTCCTGCTCCCGCAAACGCCTCATTATCAATAACTGATTAGAACAAGAGTATTGTATTGTATGACAAGAGTATGAATATAAGTTTGCTGTCATACGTGAGAAGTCCAGTTTGTACTGATCTCCCTTTACAGTGAAGGTCATGGTGCCCTGAGGATTACGCTGAAACTCTGCCTCAATGGTTGCACTTGATAATGAACAGGAATCCTAAGAGAGAAAGAGAGAGAGAGAGAGAGAGAGAGAGATTGAGACAGAGATTTCACAGATCTATCAGAGAGGGAAAGAGAGGGAGACTGGAAGCATGTAAGATAGATTTTATATGCATATGAATGGATTTCTTCTTTCATATATAACCAGAAACCTAAATGGAAGTGTCAACATTTAAGCAGAAATTGCACTTATAATGAATATTCCGTAGTTCTAGCCTTCCACATTTCTCAAATGCACACTGGAATACACTGGAATAAAGTTTAGACTCACAAAGTGTACACTAAGTGTGAATAAAAACTTGTACACTACTTTGTGTGAGGTATAAGGGCTTAATTGTATTTTTCAGAAATATAGCCTTCATGATTCTGTTTAACAGTTGTTGTGTGCAGCTTTTAAAAAGTTTACTGTAACTCTGTGAGTATTTAGAATCTTTGCATATTTCTGTATGGATGAGTGTAAATAGATGGCTTACTCGTGATTTGAAGTTATGCCAGTTTCCTCCTCTCCCACTGAATTGCCACAGAGGAGTCTTCTTGGATATAGGTGTCTGCATGGACCGCAACATATTTGTCAGTGTATTCACTCTATTGTGAGAAGAGGGCAGATGATTAGCGAGATTGGTTTGAGTTATCGCAGGAATATCTTATCTTATATTAATATAAAGCATCAAGGCACATTCAATTTACATGTGGAGCAATGTTGCTCAGGCAGCGTCTTGACACTCAGGCTTCTTTGATGATCTGATAGCAAAGCTGCACTGCCACATTTTATACATTTTAAATATAAATCTATTCTGATTAACCATTTATGCATATTCTTTGATAAAATCCATGTACAATGTATCATCGGAAACACTTTATACCAGCTGTCAAGCATGGTGGTGGAAGGCTGATGATGTGGCCTTGGTTTGCAGCCACAGGACTGGGAGTCCATTAAGACATTGGTGAAAAATGTCACAATTAAGTTGAGACAAATCTGAGACCATCCGTGCTGAAACCTTTTGATTTACCAGGATAATGATCCCAAATACACCAGCTAATCAACATTTGAATGGATAGAGGAGACAAAATAATGGTGCTGGAATGGGCCATGTCAAAGTTCAGACCTTATTTTTCATGGAATTCTGTGGCAGCATCTTGAGAGAGCTGTGTCTAAACAAATGCCCTCATGCATCAATAAACCGGAGTAATGCAATAAAGAACAGCGGGCTGAAATTTTGACAAAACAATATGAGAGACTTATAAACTTATTAAAGAATATGTTTTAATATATCTTTAATATGATTCTCATGAGAATTCTCAGGGGAGTGGTGGCACAATCGGTTAAGGCTGGGTTACTATCGGAAGGTTGGTGGTTCAAGCCCCAAGACAGCTAAGTTTCCACCGTTAAGCCTCTGTGCTAGGCCCTTAATTCTATCTGCTCTAGGGGTTCCTGATCTCTGACTCCAGCTTCTTAACTGGGATTTGTGGAAATATAATTTCACTGTGCTGTAAGGTACATGTGACAGGATATAAACCATTAACAAACGTCAAGATGAAATGATAAGCAATGAGGCTGCATACAGAAAGACCGGGTATTCATGACTGTGTCGGCAAACTTTACCCGCCACTCTGAGGAGAAACATACTTCGGACGCCTTCTGATCTTCCTCTTGTGACCTGTGGACGTGTTTTCCTGACGCATGCCTGACAAAACACACACAGACACACACAAATTATGTCCAATTACACCCAAAAAGTGTACCAGATATAATGCATTTGAAAGACAGGACAGCTTTCACTGTTTTGCTTTCGTTTCTGTTTCACACACCTTTAAATCTTATCTCATAGTTGGTACCGTTGATGGTGAAGGGAACAGTGCCATGTGGGTTCTTCTGGAACTCACTTTCCAGCTTGGAGCTATCGACTTGACTAACGTTCCCCTGTGGGTCCTGCAAATGAATTCAAAATCTGTTCAAAAAGTATTTCTCTTCCACGCACACACACACAGAAAATATAACCCTATAACTATCTATGATATGATGTAATTTGATAAAAATTCACATTTTGAAAAGGAACTCATTAACAATGTTGTCACAAAACGGCTTTACAGAAATTTTAATTACGGATGTAAAATATAAAAAAAAATTATACATTTATAAATTAATAGCTTTATTATTTTATCCAGTTTATTCCACGTTTTTTAAAGAATATATAATGTTATTAGTTTACAACATGTTCATTCAGATCAAGTCTTTTGAAACAAGCTATCATGTACTGTAAATATTTAATTTAAGTGCAGTATATATCGTTTTGTACTTTCCATGAATCCATGCAAAAGAGAATATCTGCTCTTTTGCTACTGAATATTTACATATTCTATTCTTACTATATTTGTCTTTCACCTTTAGCACGTACAGTATGCTGGATATGCACACAAAAGGAAAGGGCTGAAAAAGTTATGACTCGGGTGGAGCTGAATTTCCTATTATTTACCTTCTTTCCATATTTATGCCATCCGTGATTTCCTCGGTAATACCACAGCCAATTACTTTGTCGGGAGCCTTTGCGTCTGACCCGCAGGTTCTTCTTCGTTAAGATACGCATACGTGTAAAGTCGATAGACAGAACACTGCATGTGCACATGAAACAATGGTGTTGGTTCATCAGAGTGTTTTCTTAAAATGTGAACTATTAATAAAATGTATATTAAATAACAAAGCTACTGTATCTCGAACAGACTTATCCTATTCTTCAGGGATTAAAAGTTAAGCCATGCTTTTTGTTCTGATATGAATCTAAAACTAAATAAAGTGAGTCACAAAACTGCCAAAGTACAGCTACTATTCAACAACAAAACATTAGTTTTGAATGAGCAATATGATTGGACGAGAGGGTCTGTATGGTCCGTCATACTGAGGAGAGAGCAGCTACCTGACAAAATGCACATATTGAAAACTAGAAAAACATCTGATAACGTGATTTAAAACAATACTTTGTCAACTTAATAATTGCTTCTAAGTCGTTCAGGATTGCCTCTGTGTTGTTTAATTTAAGCGTAAGCCAAGCTAGAAAGCTAACTAACACAAGACTGATTCCCTAATACCCCTGCAACCCCTGAACAAGGGCACTACTTTGTGTGTGAAGCAAGTGATTATACACCCTAGTGGAATAGTGTTCCAATTAACGGTATTTGGGATTTAACCCCCGGAAAACAGAAGTTAACTGAGCTAATATTCTACAGAGGAATAAATAGAAATGTGAAAAGAAACTTTAGCAAAAGATTCTCTACCAATCCTATTGTGTGATATAGTTTAATTAAACATTACCATATACCCCTATCTCGCCTTACAAAGCTTATCTTGGCAGTAATATCATATAGTTAGTTGTTGAACTTTCAGCTGCTCCCATCAACTGGTCGCCAGAGTGGACCATCTGATCCGCACAACAATTTAGCACAGATTTTACGCCGGATGCCATTCCTGATGCAACCCTCCCATTTTATTCATGCTTAGGACCAGCACTGCATCCATTGTATCTGGGCCTTTCACATGGTAAATGAGAAACCTACCAGTGAGTCACCAATGCTCAGCACTATTACTCAGGGCTATGGTAGCTCAGATGGCTAAGGCATGGAGTTACTGATCGGAAGGTCGGCGGTTTGAGCCCCAGCTCCACCAAGTTGCCATCATTGGGCTCTTGAGCAAGACTTTTAATGCTATCTGCTCCAGGGGCACTGTATCATGGCTGCCCCTGTGCTCTAACCCCAGTTACACTGAGATATGTGAAGAAATAATTTCACAGTGCAATAATGTATATGTGACAAATAAAGGCTTCTGTTAACATATAGTTATCCTTTCACCATATAACAGATAATATTAAAAGTGTTATAATAACAAAATAAGAGTTGTCATGTAATTTTACACTGAAATACTACCCCAGCACTTCTCTTCATATACTCTTCTTATACTAGGAATGTCGATCAGGAACACAAATATTTGCATACGTACCCACAGGGAGTGTTGTAGATCCTAATGCCTTTAGTATTAGGTCGTGAGAACTGAGCTTCCAGGATATAATCATTCGCCACATCCTCCCAGCCATTGCCCAAATCCAACTGCCATCTATAGGGTTTGCTGCTGTCTGTGTCACTGTCTAGAAGAAAACAAATTATACATTTTTTGTAGAAGCCAGCTGAAAATGCTTTAAAGCTCACAATGCAAACAAGCCCAGACCCTTTTATCAACGGTCTTTCCAGTGCCTACAGTATCTGCAAAAATGCATGCCATGGCTGGAAAGCAACAAGAGATGGAGTTTTGTGAATTGACAGGTGATGAGAGACACTTGATTTGTTGGATGTTGGTGTACTACATAATTAGCGTTTCAGAGAGCTCGAGTACCACAACAATATTACTGAATGGAAAAAATAGGATTCCAACCTAAAACCTTTAAATGATTGATATAAGACACATGACCACACATACCAGATGAGGAGCTGTGACGGCGTTCTCTGCGACCTTCATTCTTCCTGCCATGACTCCTCTGGTGAGATGGGGGGTTAGACTCAGGGATATGTTTGAGGCGACAGCTGGCACCATAGCGACAATTGCCGTTCAAAAAGTACTTGCATATGTGCAGGTCTGGACACTTGGTGCCATTGCGACAGTGGCCTTTGTTGTAGTATTTGCAGACCTGTTTTTGAGTCACAGACAACAAGCAAGACATTTAATAGCCATTAGAAAAAAAATATGATTCATTCCCAGTGCTATATTTATGATTGGTTAGTGTTCTTATTAGAATATCATTTCATATCTTCATATCAGTTTATATCTTCATATATTATAGTATATGTACAATTACAAACCATTTACATGCATTATCTGTAACATACACTGATCAGCCAAAACATTAAGTCCAATATTGTGTAGGTGCCCCATGTGCCACCAGAGATTTGGGGACTTTCGAGGCCTTGGGACCTTTGCATGCTGGGTCCAGGGTGCAGCAGGCTGTGTTGCGCTAACTGTTCAGGTGCCTTTCTATCACGGCCAGCATTGACTTTTATTTCAGGAAGTCATTATCAGTCAACAATCTGGTATTCTTGGTATTTTGGTCCAGTCATGTGCCATCTGGGCACATCAGGCAACAGATACTCCCCACCCTGGAGATGACATTTTTTTTAGCTGACTTTTCTATGGCAGTTTGGCAGTTACTTAAGGGGTTGGGTTGCCAGCGCGACACCAGATTGCCATTCATACACTACAGCCAATTTAGAAATGCCAATTAGCCTAACCTGCATGTCTTTTGGACTGTGGGAGGGAACCAGAGCACCCAGAGGAAACTTACCAAGCTCGGAGAGAACATGCTCCATGCACACAGACCCAGGACTGTATATAATTGATAATCAGTGTGTTAATGTTATGTGTGATCGGTGTCAGGATTCACCAGAATAAGTAATTACAAATTAGTACATTAGTTAAAAGGCTACAAAGCACAATCCTAATGGTGAATCAACTATTAAGCTGATGAGATTAGATCAACAGCATAGAAGAACAAATGTAACATGGCGGCGGTACAGTGGTGTAGTAGCTACGTAGCACTGTGGCCTCTCCAGGGTGGGTTTTCTCTGTATTTACTGTTTTCCTCCCACAGACCAAAGACTGCAGATTAGGTTCCCATAGTGTGCGTGTGCGCCTTGTGATGGATTGTCCCCACAACCCTGTACAGGATAAGCGGTATAGAAGATGAAGGAGACATGGCTGTGTATACTGTATGTGTGTAATGTTACCAATCCAATCCATCGCAGGGCACACACACACACGCTCACTCACTCATTCATTTATTCACACACTACAGCCTACACTATTAGTGCTGCTAAGCTGCATGTCTTTGGACTGTGGGAGGAAACTGGAGTACCCAGAGGAAACCCAATAAGCACGGGGAGAACAAGCACACAGTCCTGAGGCGGGAATCAAACCCGGAGGTGCAAGGCCACAGTGTTAGCCACTATGTTTAATGTCAGGACTTATTTATTTATAGTGACTCTTTTTTTTTTCCTCCTTTAAATAAAATGCTGAGTCATGAAAATGTTTGGAACAGATTTGAGACATTTTATTGTTGTCGATTTGATCTGCTTATGGGCTTGTCATATGCATATCAACTTTTAAAACAGTGAGAAATCTTCTTAGCTACTGTATCTGGGATCTGTTTGACCAAAAACAGATCCAAAAACCTAGGGACTAAAGTGTGAACAGAAGTGACGTGAAACAAATGTTCATTGTGAAAGTCACCTGTGGACTTGCAGAGTCTGAATCCGATCCTGAATCCGATTTAAGCTCTGCGTCTGTGTCACTGTCGCTGAAATCCGACCCACTCATGTCTACAGAAAGCGAAAGGCAGTGAAAGGCAGTGATCACACACCAGCACTCTGACACTCATGTAAATAAAGTCGCATTCAGTTTCTAACCGGATTAAAGGCGACTGATACAGTGTACAGTGTTTACTACAACTCTCACTAAAGCGGCAAACAAACATAATAATAACAACAACATATGCCGTTATGTTATATATGTTGAAATATATAATAATAAAGAAATATTTCTTCTTAGAGAAACTTACCTGACTCGTCCTCGTAGTTCGAAGCCATAGTTATAACTAAACAGAACTACTTTCAATTTCATTTCGTCCAAATATGTTGAGCAACACCGTGACTCAGCCTGAGTGCCAGTATGGAATGATAATAATTCATTTTCTTAAAACAAGCATAATATAAAACTATAATAGGTTCCACAAAAACGAGGCTATAAGTTTTATATAACATGAAATATTCTTAAAACTTTAATAAATAGGATATTAGTTTTATTAATCGTAACATGAGCCAGGCCACTATGGGGCGCGACAGTATCATGCTGTAAAATTTTACACTGTGCTGCCATCTTGAGTGCAATAAATGCAACTACAGGAAGAAAATTAATCCTTTTTTTTCCCCCAGTGCTGTATATATTAGCAAAACAGCAGTGGCACATTAAGCTGTTATATCACTCCATTTGTTCATGTTCACTACATAAACTTACAATTTTATCAGGATTAAAAAAAAAAAAATTCTCATAAAGTTACAGACGGTCAGTGGTCGTTATAAGTCATTGGACTATGGGTTGCAAGGTCCCAGGTTCAAACCACTCCCCTTTTCCCCTTTTGGAATGATTTCCTGTTGTAGAGTTTGCTTCCCATCTAGGCAAAAAAAAACATATGTTCATACAAAGTCAAACCGGGACTTGTGATGAAATTTCTTGTGAATGAGGGCATAAAAAACAATTGTCATTTACAGAAGACTCAAATTATAAAATATGATGATGGGACTCTTAGTCACATTAAAACATCTGAATAGGGCAAATGTTTTAAAGAAGGCTGTACATCTGTGAACGTGAATCTCGAATGAGGTTGCTCAGACCCTACTGTAGTCGTTCCCATGAAAGTGGAACGCCTGATTCTTGAAAATTTAAAATTGACACACTAACTTGCAGAAGGGACAGATCTGTGTCTGTGGGAACGTTACACACAGTCATTTACCAACACCACTTGCACATTACAGGAACTCAGCTGGAAGTCACTGACCTCACTCCACGCCATTCCCACATGTTTTGGCCATTAAAGGAGTTCCTTAGAGGCCAGCGTTTCAAACGTGAAGCAGGCAGCCCGATCATGGCTCCGGAGAAAACATTTTACCTTGATGGTATCCAAGCACTAGTGAAATGCTGGAAAAAAATGCATTAGTGTAGCAGCGGATTATATAGAGTTCTAACTCTCATAACTGTTTTCTATTATTCTGAACAACCAAATGTCCCAGTTTATTTTGAACATACCTTGATATATGATTTCTGTTGTAGTCTTGGGAGGTTTGGGATTTAGTCGCATTACAGATAATTTTTTTTATAATTGATGTAATGTTCTTTTGTGCTAGCAGTTAGTTAGCCACGAGCTGTGCTACTAATTCCATGGTGATGTATAGTCAGAAGTTAGCATTAATTGTTTCATAAACTCTGAATAGCTGATCAGTATGGTGAAAATTACACAGGAAATCATACAGAAGAATATGATGTTATATATATTTTATTTCAAAATGATGAGCATTGGTCGAAGCATATGCACTTTCAGTGTGAGCTGCTGTAGCCTGCATGAGTGCGATACACATGCTGTGTTCTGTTTTAATTAACCATTCTTTTAGAAGTGCCATTTGTCATGCTTTGCCTTATGGACAATAAATTCCCATCATCGTCCATCTGTGGGCTACACTGACACTAATGACAAACACACAGCAGGGAAGGTTCACTTGAGTTCACTTAAAGGTGGCACAGAAGCTTGTGATTGTTTTTGCAAGATGAAGAGATTTTTACGGATGTATAAAGAAGAGATTTGTATGATGCAGCGTAGATTCTTACTAACAGATAGAGAAGGAGGGATTTTACTGGGAGCTTTTGGTTTCTTGAGTCTGTTCTGTTGATTAGAGTGTGTGCCAGAGTAACAGATCAACACTTCACTACTGAGAAGCTCTTGCATAAACAAAGATGAGAAATACACCAGAATTGTTCCTTTAATACCTCTACATGGAAGCTATACCACAGTATTAGCAAACATTTAATTTTATATGGATTTAATAAATTTTTTGGGGGTATCAGTCTGCACAAATTCAAATGAATTGAAATTTGAATTCAAATGCACCTATCCCTTTATATAATGCATACGAGCAAAGTTTTACTAGCCAATCGGAATGTAAGAACAGCATTTTCTTTAAAATAGTAAATACAAGATGCAAGTTTTCAAAGATGATTTTTCTTTATTAAGGTATAAAGTTGTCTAAAAGTGTCTGCCACCCACACCACCACCAAGGAATAAGGAAAAGAAAGAAAAAAGAATGAATTGTGATTACCAACATTTTTTGGAAAGCCGAGTTTAAATTCACTTGTAACACCCAGTCCTGATGACTGACTTGTTGAATCAAGACAAATGTATCTGAAGTAAAGCATGCTAAAATACCTCAGAAAGGACTCTTTTTCCCTTAATATAATGAAATGAAAAGATCAAAGACTTTTGCACAGTACTGTATGTATTTCCTGGGCACCAGGATGGGTCAGACAGGTCCGGAGGGCAGAGGGAGTCTGGATCACTGGCAGCTCAGGAACGACATGTG
>JAQMYJ010000004.1:17085884-17096161 GCA_030014305.1 Clarias laeviceps
CACATCATTGCATTCAGTTTTTATTCACAATTTGTTTAGTGTCCCAACTTTTTTGGAATCCGGTTTGTAGAATGACATGGTTGTTCTCAATTAAGTATTGTCTTTCAGGAGGCTCGGGTCGACCAGATCATGACTCTGTTGATGTTTTACCCTTTTCTTTCAACTGAATTATAATTAGGTTGATGGTATTTCAAGATTCTTAACTACAGTGTTTGTCTTTGGGACATCAAGATTGAACAACCCAGTTTCTTTGAATAGCAGACGTCTCTTTGGAATTGTCATTGCTAGTCATGCTTAAAGATGCTCATATATCAGTCTTAAAAAACAGCAAACCAATCAGAGTCATAATAATGTCAACATATTGGGGCAGACATTTTATTATATACAGTAATTGCACTTGGTTTAAACACACATCTGTTTATTCATGGACTGTTTGTGAAGATAAAGCTGCCATACTAGCACATTCCTTACGTGCATTTACATTAACCATTATTTACAGTTTATAATGGTACTTTACATTAGTCCATATCTGTGGCCTTCATGTTAATGTTTTTCTTATGCATTTTTATGTAGTTAGTTAAAGGTAGTTTAACTATGTTTTGTTTGTACTTGAAAATTAATACACATTGTTAGTATTAGTATTTATCTAATTTATTTTAACTCATACACTAAGTACAGGACTGTAGTTAGGTTTTCAGGAATGTGACCACTCTGTGACCCGCTGGTGCCTTCCCACATATCCGACGCTGTGTCATGGGAAAATGCACCAGTATATGCACCACTGCTCAATTTTATGAGATAGTCATTTCTCTAAATAGAGTGTGTGGTGCCATTTTATTTTTTTTTTGGTCATGTTCTTGAATAATGTAACATCAGATAAAAACCAAAATCCGGAATCCAAATGCATCCACATATTTTTAATTTGGGTTAAATTAAATGCTAACAGGAAACCCACATGAATTCTTGGAGACATGCCCCGAAACACAACACAGACAGTAACCCGAGCTCAGGATCGACCAGGAAATCATGGAGCTGTGAGATGCCAATGCTACACACAGTGGTGCCATGCTTTCGCAATATATACTCTAATGCAAAATAAAATAGTGTGGAAAACTTTTAGAGAATAAGGGCATTAACATAGTGATCAATGTTATTGGATGATGATTTAAAAAAAAATTATAAATGGCAAAATAATATATAATATATTATTATATATTATATATTATACTATATTTAATTTTTTTGGCAAAAATTACATCATCCTGTGCGCAGATGTCTTTTAATACTTATACTAAAACAAGGCATTGGCTTGCATTTTAGGTTTGTTTTCAGTAGTAAACAAAACATAAGGATGACATACTTTTGTGACAAATCTTTTTTTTTTATATATATATAATATAATATATAATATAAAATAATAATATATTACATATTATTTTGGCATTTAATATATTATTTTGGCTGATTGGATGAATTAATAAATTAATCAGTTAATCAATCAATCAATTAATCAATCAATCAATTACTTAATTAATTAATAAAAAAAAACACAATTTAACCTTATTTGAGAAGCTTTCCCATTTTGGACAAATCATGAGCACAGGGCAGCCGCATTTATACACATTATAACCAGCTAATCGCGTTACTTCTTATGCTTTTTGCTTTTACATAACTACCTGCTGTGCAACAATGACAGCCTTAAATCTGCTTTTGAATGATCCTGCAAGCTTGGCACGGTTTTCTTTAAAACTTTATTCCATTTTTCTTGGAAGAATTGCTCAAGCTCATCCATGTTCGATGGGCGGCGACGGTGCACAGCCATTATCAGGTCTCTCCAGACATGGTCTATTAGGTTCAGCCAGGACTTCTACAGAGTTGTTCTAAAACCACTCTTGTCTCTTCTTGTTGAGATGCTTTGAGTTGTTGTTTTGTTGAACTGTAAACCGTCAGCCCAGCCTGAGATCATTCTGGAGAAGGTTTTCACTCAGGATAGCTTTTTATTTTTTCTGCATTCAATTTTCCCTTTATAGTAACTAGTCTTCCAGTCCCAGTTGAAAATAAAACATCTCCATAGCATGATACTGTGACCACTGTGTTTGACTGTAGGGAGGGTTTTAATAGGGTGATGAGGAGTGCCTTATTTCGTAATTCCAAATAGTCCAGTCCTTGTGTCATCTAACCAAATGGGGCTTGTTGGAAAAATCCCTGCTGAGGATCTCATTTATAGTGATGCGTGGGCTCTTGGTTCTCTGTCAGCCCAAGGGGCTTCGTTCTCAGTTACTCGTTTTGGCTGAGCACCCAGATCCGGGAAGAGTGTTCTCAGACAGCATGCATACCTTGCAGCGCATTTATTGAGTTTGTTATGTTAATTACTGTGTACTGCTTTTTATAGTATTTTTTGAATGCATGTGACTAAGACTTTCTCGCAGCACTCTAGCTATTGCCAATGTTAGAGTTAGAGACAGCTGCATGTCTGGCTCCTGTTCCTAACTTCTGACGAGCATCCGCAATATGCCTTAGAGATGTCAGAATTTTATCCAAAATCCCCACCAGATGATGTTTGTATGACAACAAACATATGTCTGGTCAAGGTTGACCCAATACATAAAATTCTATGAGATTTCTTAAAGAATTTATTTTGTAAAGTGTTCATTGCATTTTTTTTATCTCCTGAGACAGGTGTGTGTCTTTCCTAACTATGTCCAGTGAATTCAATTAGGCACAGGTTAACTCCAATCAAGTTGTAGAACCATCTCAAGGATGATTGATAGGAGTAGGATGCACAAGAGCTCAATTACAATTGTCATAACAGTTAAGTGTCTGCATACTGATGTAAACGGAAGAGTTTTTGTGAATCAACAAAACCCTCAAGACACCTGTTACTTTACTTTCTCATTGTGGTGTATTGTGTGTAGAATTATAAGAAAGAAAAATATTTGAATTAATTTTAAGTTGAATTAACTTAAAAGGATCTGGCAACTTACTGTTGGTACTGGATGTCTTGGGTTGCAGATGTGACCAGAATGTATGATGCATGGTGAATTTTTTACTCTTTGTATGTGTGTTGTACTCAAGGGGTGGATGGTTGATGGTGTGGGGTTTGGCTGAGTGTGGAGGAGGCACATTCAGTTGTGCATAGTCTGTTATTCTAAAAATCCAAACCATCATGCTTATCCTTGGTGGTCAGATTCAACCATTATCTACAAAACAAAAAGAACTGGCAACTACAACAAATAAAGAGAAAAATATCATTCATTTCAAGCTCAGCTTCAACTCTGTCCTGCGTGCTGCTGTCTGTGATAATTGTTGCCCCTCCAGTAAGGAATATTTACTGGTAATGGCAAACCACTCTTTGTGTCAAACTCTGTATAGCAGTAGGGAAGTATTACTTTTATAGACTTTATAAGCAATAGTTTTTATCATTAAAGATCATCATACATTTTACAGAGATCTGATTATTTGTGCTAAGAGTTAATACACACACTTGGAAAAGTTTAGGTTGCTGTTGTCTCTAAGATTATAACCATAAAGGAAATTAACATAGAAATAGCAATCATCTACTGTATAGACTGACAGTTAGTAGTGGTTAACGACATACAGTACCAGTAAATTCACAATACATCTATACTGTATACTGTAGACTGCTATTTTTGTCTCTCTGCCTGAGTCATTGTATGCACTTGATCACAAACTATCTTTCTCTCTGCAGAGGTTACTGCAGCTTGAGGATAAGGCGTAAGCTCTCGAGTACCTGCTGCAAGAACCTTACGAAGATTCTTGAGATTTCTCCTTTCCTTCTTAGCTGTCCTTTTTTATCATATGCATCTTAGCAATATGTTTTGCATGTGACATTATTTCACCTATATGACAATTTAAAACATTAGCTTGATCCACAACACTTGCGATAAGCAGGGCAAACTACAGGGTGTATAATCGGCTATATGACTGGAAATTCCCTTAGATCATCTGTGAATAAATTTTTGTACTGTGATTTGCTCAGTGAATCTTGTGTTGCTGTCTGTATTGGTTGGGTGGATGTCTGTCTAAATTCCCATGACCACAAATGCACTAAATCCTAGGAAGAGTTGAATATCTTGAGCTACTATAAAGAATAGAAGCAAATGCTTCTGTCTATTTATGTAGCACAAGAATGTGACATCTGTGATCTCTGTTCTGATTCTGGTGCTACTTTAAGCAATATTCAAATTCTAATTTTAATTCAAATTTTTCATGTCACATACACAACCATACGATATGCAGTGAAATGCTTACACCACTGTTTGTGACCTTAGAAAGAAAAAAGGAAGTAATGAGGCAAAATGCTGATAGGAAAGAATAAAATATAAAATCTACAATTTTGTCACAATAAAATAAAAGAAAAAAATATATATAAAATAAAGTAGAAAGTAGAAATATATGTAAAGTATATTGTTGGAATGTAAAAAAATGTTTACTAATGTCTTACTAATTGTTCGACAGAAGCCACTCTCCTAAAAGTATCCAGTTACATTGCATAACACTTTTCCCCAGTGTCAGCTGTCACTTCAGTATGAGTTTTTTTGAGGTCTAATGTGATGAAACCATAATCACATTTGGCAGGATTGGCAGAATTGACAGCATAGACACACATGGATATGCCAAATCCATCAATACAGAATGCTGATGCTATTGGGAGCCTGGTCTACTATACTGTACTTTCACTGGCATACTATACTATACTATACTATACAGTGTAAACCACTATTATCCCTTACAACATCGGTACACAACCATTCACATTATTGATCTACAATGAAAGTAGAGCCTCAGGTCTTATTAAACAGCAGTGGAGATTTGAATCTTGCTTATTATGGCTGCTTCTCCCTTCAAATGCTCGTCTGAGAAACCTCTGACATGAAAACAAACAAATGAACAAAATGTTATTAATGGTATAGTATGTCTAATTAATTTGTAATTTGGAATCAGTCACCGACTCACCCCAAAGTCATGGGTGATACATTTCTGAATGTGTACAGGAAGAACAGATTTGACTCACATCAAATGCAGCAGATACCGTAAGTATATAGTAGGTTTCAACCAGAACTTTTAATACTGTGAGGTGTGAGTTCCTGCACGTTGCACAGTGGTGCATATAGTAGGTCATGGGGTGTGTGAAAGTGCTGAGTAGCAAGATGCTAGGAGCTGTTTCTGTATTATTTTGCAGGTTCACAGAGGCCAAGTGACATGTGAGATCTAAACATTAGCTATTAACATCCATACATTAACATGTGTACATTAGCATAAATCATCCTGCTCTTGAAGGGCACTGAGCCCCAGAGACTAATATTAACAGATGCAAGTGAAATAAAATTAGTAGTAGATGTGACCCATCATAGCAAGTCACACAGGGTAGTTTTGTGCTATGGTCAATATAACCAAACCTCAGCATAAAAATTTTATTCTTCTTGAGGTGAGTTCTTAAGGCAGAAATTTGTTTTGCAAATTTTATGAATTTTTGACTAGGAAATAATGTAAATGCAGATAAGCCACCCAAAAAAAATTACAAATATTACACAAAATGGGCGACAAATAACGAGTATTGTGGGTTGACCCTTTCAAAATAGCTTTTACTGACTGAATTTTTTTTTTATTTTTAGTAAAATTCATAAACTTGCGTCACTTGGATTTCCACTGACACACACAAGTTTTAAACAGTTAAAAATGCTTCGAATGCTTTTTTGATGCAAATTCCTTGCAAAATATCTATTCTTAAGGCAAAAGTTTGTAAGGGAGGGCATTTGTGTGCCGTGGTTCTGCTGTAGAGTGCGGAAGGTGAAATTACTAAATTTTTTTTATTTGGTCAAAAATCGGGTGATAAATATATTTTCATGATCCTTCAACAGAATCAAGAAAGTTTTAATATTGATGATGCTTCTAATGCTGTATATTGCACAATCATAAAAGGTCCCAAACAAACAACAAAACAAAAACAAACAAAAAACAGTAGAAGGTATGACATGTGATATTATAATAATCATTAAAAAGTGCCGAAGACAACATATTATACAATGAATTTATATAAGCATGGAACAACTAAATAGAACTATTATACTCTCATTCAAGGATAAGCCAAAGATTGCACAAACTTCAGTTACCATATGTATGTAGATCCTGGTTGTGACAGATAATTTTTTTTTCTCTTGTGTTTAGCTAGTTATCATGTGTTTTGCACTACTGTATATACTGTATGTGTGGAATATGACAGCAGCACTGTAAACTTTAAGCAACCAATACAAACACAACCGGCATTTTCCAATTAGGGCCTATGTACAGTATTTCTTTTCCAGATGACCTCTGTATCCTGCAGGTACTCGGTCACTCTATCACCCGAAGAAGCCTAAATAGGGCAGAAAGGAATGTAGGAGGAGCAGTATGTTCCCTAAGACTAAAAAGAGAGACAATCAGAAATGCCAGATGGTGTATGGTATATTTGGTAAGTCTTATTTTGAACAAGTTTTTGTTCATTTTTACATATTATTTATTACATTTATTATAAGAGAAACTCCACAGCAGATTTGTTATGCCTACAATTAGATTAAAAAAGTGAAATAATAAAGACATGGAAGAAGTGAAGAGCTATCTATATGGTTCTTCCCAACAAAATCATTCTAAAAACTAAAAGAGTCAGAGACATATTAAGATATTAAGAATTGATATTCCTTTGCAGATGTCATTCTCTAATGTAGCTATTTGCATATGAGAACATATTAAAGGCTTTAAAAGCTCTAGTTTTGTTTGGGATCATTATGACCATAGGCAGACGTGTAAACAAGAAGTTGGACAATCAAAGTAGAAAACAGTGGTTGTTTTTGACATAATACGTTATAAAGCCATGGTGCAAGATCACTTCTATTATCCTTTAACACCAGAGTGTGTGCAGTGCAGCACAGCAAATTTGTCCTAATTAGAGTTTTCCTTTTTACATTTCTTGAGACCAGACATATTTTCTTGTTTTCCTTGTCATTATACATTATTTGTGCACATTGATATCTACCAATAGTGATATCTGTCAGTTTTACACTAGATACAAGGGCAGATTCTTCTCCTGATTTGTTGCCAATACAATATAGCTTAAATCCCCTCTTTTATACTGGCAAGATGATGCAAGTGGGCCTTACTGTGTACACTCATCAGTGACGTTCTGCATGTTTCTTATAATAATAAAATCAGCCATGCATTTATCTTGCCCATCGTCTTGCCAGTATTTAAGCTATATTGTATTGGCAACAATTCAGGAGAAGAATCTGCCCTTGTATCTAGTGTAAAACTGACAGATATCACTATTGGTAGTCTAAAATCATCAATATTTTGGACAATTTATTCATGAATCTTTGGTAACCTCAGTGCAATGTGTGTTTTTCACTTCATAGACAGGCTAGGTATGGAAAAGGCTATGTGGTTTTATATGTATGTAGCTAATTTTATCACAGTAGCTGTGTGAACATGATTTGATCTTTTATCATTTATTTCCTCTAATGAGCACAAAAGCTTCATTAGAGGAAGGGCTAACACAGCTCAATCCAGTGACAGCAATGATTAGAAGTAACTGATAAGCCTGAAGGCACATTATTAGTTTGGCTCAATCTTGGGTCACTATTGAAAGGACCAACAAATGGAATCAAAACTCTAGGAATCATGTCGCCGCAACTCAATATGCCATAAACAGAACGCAAGTAATTCCTACTATTCTGGGCCATTTCAGCCGAATAACCCTCTGTAACTACAGAATAAAAATTGCATCCAAATGTGCAAGGTTTGCACAAAATTTGCTGCATCAAGTCAATCAGACAAAAATAGCCCCCAAAAATGACTCCTCTACATTTTCTCACTCTTTTTCACTCACTCACTTATCAATGATACCACTTTATCCTTTATACAGGGTCCCAGAGCCTATTCCAGGAAACTTAGGGCACGCGGCGGGGTAATCTGTATGTCTTTGGACTGTGGGAGAAAACCCACCAAGCACGGGGAGAACATGCAAACTCCATGCACACAGACCTTAAACGGGAACCAAACCTGGAACCTGAAGGTGCGAGGCAACGGTGCCAACCACTAAGCCACTGTGCCGTCCCCTACATTTTCTTGTAAATGTATTTTTATTATAACTGACTTTTTTAGATTGGCAATACTTTATAGGTTACTGTCTGCATTTCCAAAAGTGAAAACATTTACAGCATTATTACAGTTAGACTTTTTTTTTTTTTTATTACAGAAGAATAGTATCTGAGGATGGTCAATGCATTCTCCCCAAAATTATGCACCAGTTAAAGCTGTGGGCATTTTGCTAGTTTTGCAGCGCCCAAAGAAAGAGAGTATTTTTACTGCCGCAGTCCTAAAGATATCCACCCTACCTGTAGTTTGGGTAATGAAGGACGGTAAGCAGGCTGACTTGACACTTTGACTTTATTTTTGCTTTCACCTTTCAGCATTTTTATTTTTCACTCATGCAAGCACATGTACACACACACATACAGCCACGTTGCTCTCCCTTGGCTGAGCTCTCTCTGTTGGGCGCTCTGGCTGTATCCTCTTATCTGCTCACTGCAACACAGAGCACTAATTAGTGACATTTAGCACATGTCTGGATACTTTGCTACTTCCCTGTCCCTCAATCCTGTCCCAGATCGACGACTGACTGCTGTCGACAGAGCCACAGGCACCACCTCTCCCCAGGGTTTCAGGAGATTGAGGTGATAAATCGGTAGTGAATTGCTTCTGTCATTTTGGTGAACATCATAGTTGACCTCTCCGATTTGCCTTGTAACCTTAAGCAGTTCTTGCCACTTACATCTCACAAGTGCAAATTCCCTTAGTACCCTTTGTTAGACAGCAAGGATTACTGATCTTATGCCTGCAGCATATTCTCCTGTGTTAAAGTATAAAGGTTTGTTCTCAGGTCCAAAAAGTACAGAATTTTACTCTCACTCATAAAAGGTTCCTGCTCTCAGTTCGTGCAAGGATGCCACAGGGATATAATAATACAAAGGAAGAAAACACTGTGAAGCCTTGCAGGACCTCTTGTACAGGAAACAACAGTGGTTCAAGACACTTATTTGTTTTCCAGTGCATTGTATAAATGTGCATAAACACACAAAATGAAAAATAATAATTTTATCCAACTGATTAAGTCAATCAACCAGGCAATCCATCTGCAGATGGTAAACACATGTACAAATTTATTTAATACCCAGTACTTGCAAATGCAACTTATAGATATCACAAAGCAAGGACTATAAAGACATGATTTGATGAGTTCGGTGTGGAAGAACTTGACTGGCCCTAACACAGAGCCCTGACCTCAACCCCTTCAAGCACCTTTGGGATAAAGTAAAACAGAGATTACAAGCTAGACCTTCTCGTCCAACATCAGTGCCTGACCTCGTAAATACTCTACAGAATGAATGGGCACGAATTCCCACAGAAACATTCCAAAATTTTGTGCATAGCTGCAAAAGGTGGACCAACTCCATATTGAAGTGTATATATACCTACATGGTGCCACATAGTGTGTGCCTGCTTCTCATCTACCAACAGTAGTATAAAAACCGGGATATAGCCGTTCAGACTTAACCTTTTATAGATTTTTATGACTTAATTCAGTGAGAAATTAAATAAAGTCGACCATCCTCCTGTAGTATTAGGTTAGCCTTGATGTTCTACTTCGATCTTATTGACTTATGCACATCCATATTTCATATGTAATATAATAATATGGTACTATATGAACGAGAATGAGCAGAAGAATCAGATTTCAGCATATCATTTCGGCTACCTAAATTAAAATTCAAAATGAAAACGTGACTAAGCATAAAAATAGAGAAAAGGAATATGTTTCCTCTTCAGGTGAACTAACTAGGACACCACAAAATAGGCCATGCTAGAGACCTACATTATAATCAATTTGTCATGCTAATGGTAAAGACAGTAAATGCAAGGTGCTGTTCGTTACGCAGCACAGCCTACTTGGTGCCTGATTAATGATTCTTCTAAAAAAGACATCAATTTGCTATTTTAAATTCAAACACCCCTTGAGTTTTATCAATTAGATCAAGTATCCAACCAGGTCATGAACTCATGCACATCAAATGAGAACAGTAGATTGTGTAGTCTAGGTTCTTGTGTTCTCAGTTTAGACTTTGAACAAGTTATATAGTAATCAAATATACTGGAATAACACAAAAAACTACTTGATGTATTTATATAAGTACATTTGTTCTTCTGTCTGCCGTCTTCTTGAT
>JAQMYJ010000004.1:17096530-17107914 GCA_030014305.1 Clarias laeviceps
TATATATCATTCCCTTATGAATATCATTTAAATTTTATGTTCATTTATGAATTTATGATATTTATCAATTAAATATGTACCTATTCACAGTACTGTGCTAAGGTAGAGCAAAGATTCATTAATTCATCTTCTTCTCTAACGCTTATCCTGTACAGGGTATATGCCAGGAAACTCTGGACACAACCCTGGTGTCAAACCATTGCAGAGCATGTACACACACACACACACACAGGCACGCACGCACCATCGGGGCAATTTTGGGAACAACAATTAACCTAATCTGCATGTCTTTGGATTGTGGCAGGAATCAGGAGAACCCAGTTTAATCCAGCACTAAGAACATGCAAACTGAACGGAGGCAGGAATTGAGGTCATGACCCTGGAGGTGTGAGGCCACAGTGCTAAACACTACACCACTATCCCCCAGAAAAAGGAAAATACAATATAAAACTTGGTAAACAATAATTAATGAAACAATGTTTTGGTGTGACAATGCTGGGAGGTCCCTTAAGTCTCAGGCACAATTTCTGTAGGTTTATAACAAAATTAGCTACAATGTTTTACTGAGCATCCTGCAGAACCACCCACTGACTATTGTACCTGTTTCTTTTTTGCATCGTTTTTTTTTTTTTTTTTTTTTGGAAAAGTGGTTACTTATATAATGTGTTTCTGTTTTGGCATGCAAAATCAGAAATGTTTTTGACCTAGATCATTAACAAAATCCTAAAATAATAAGGAAAAAATCCATAGGAGAGCACTAAAAAACAAAGGGTGCTTTGACTTTTGCACAGCACTATAAAATATACTTACATACTTACTTAATTACACAGATCAGCCGTAACATTAATATTACAAAACATTTTACACATCAACATTGATTATTGATTTTATATCAGGAAACTGGTGAAAGGATCACTGGGACCCATGGCTCACCATTGTCTACTGAGACTAAAGGCCAGTTTATCTTGTCTGATCCCACAGAAAAGTCAGTGCAACACAAATCGGCAAAAACGTCAATGCTGTCCATGATAGAATGACTCCAGAACACTTAGCTCACCCTAGACCATAGAGCCTGAAGACCATCAGGCAAGGATGGACCATGGACCAAACCCCCCAGATCCCAATCCAATCTAACACTCATGCAATGCGCTGGACAAACAAGTACATCCACCGTCCATGGAAGCCCATCCCACAAACCACAATACCCAAAGGATCATCTGCCAATGTCCTGGTTCAAGACAACACATCACACCCCAGTGGTCTTGTGAAGTCATGGCCCAAGAGGCCAGAGCTGCCCAGATGGCACAAGGGAAAATAAACATAATAATTTGAATTGTAATGTTATAAATGATTTGTTTATCAGCAACTTACAAAGGACCTCAAAAGACTGTTCCATTGGAAAAATTCCTGAATTTGCCACTTGTCAGACGGCACGCAATTTGCAGGATGTTATATTTTGTGTGGGCGATTGAACAACAAAACGAAAAAAAAAACGAAATATATTTGCAATATACCCAGAGCTCAATGTATTAAGTCCTATTTATTGTCAAAGCCAATCTGTGGCTGCAGCATGATACGAGACAGATGTAGGTTCACAGATGGTTTGCAGTAGTTCAATAAAACTTCAGCATTCTCCCATGGGGAGAATCCCTCTTCTTAACGATTACAGGCTGCCACATGACCGGAGGTCTTATTAAAAATTTAATTAGGCATTAGCTGGAAAGTGCTCCTGTTTATTCCTTCGTGATAAATCATCAATAAGGCTTAAAATCTAACAGTAGACTGTGTGGGACCAAAGTTGTAAAGTGAAAGCTGTCAACTTACCTTCATTTTGTTTAAGTCATAAAATATTAAACCTTTATAAAATCTAATTACAGATTTAGTTAATAATAAGTGCGTGATAATGAGATCAAAGCATCAAACCAGCAGCTATTAGAAGGAAAATCTAACAGACGCAATTATCAGCCCACATGTCTGCTGCTGTGCATAAATGATGCACTCTGTAAAAACTTTTCATCTGAACTCCAGGGATGTATCAAATATAGTAAGTCCAGAGGGAGGATTGATGTGAAGGATGCTCAACTGTGATTAGTGATTATCTGATTTTCTTCTTCTTATTTTTTTATTTAAAAAAAATATGTAGTCATGTGTACAGTAGAACTTACCCACCACCGTTTGGCTGGACATGAAAGACTTACAAGATCCCCAAGCCTCCAAAAACACTATTAAGATTCCCAAGAAAATCAACAATCTAACATGATCTAAACTGGATCTCTGGTTATTACATAAGCTGATTATTGTCTGGCAGCATGGTGACTTAGTGGTTATCACTATCGACTCTAGGGTTTATTTCCCGCATCGGGGTCTGTGTGCATTTAGTTTGCATGTTCTCCCCATGCTTGGTGTGTTTCCTCTGGGTACTCCGGTTTCCTCCCCCAATCCAAAGACATGCAGATTAGGTTAAATGGTGTTCCCAAATTGCCTGTAGTGTGAATGTGTGTGTGTGAATGTTGACCGGAGGTCTCCACGGTGGTAAAAATGTGAATAAATACAATGGTAATTGTATTGGCCTCCAAGGGCCCTAATTGTACTACAGCTGTTTCTTGACCACATCTTTTGAACAGTATTTTGGAATTGTCTTTTTGACATTCATTAAATGTAATTACATTTGTTTTTTTTCTCCATGACAATTTATGCAAAGCAATGGTAGTAACTAAATATTTGGATAGATCATTATGTACTTATTTTGTAAAATAGTATTTAAATTAAAACAGAATAAAAAAAACAAGGAGATAAAAAAAAGACACCAATAAATCTTGTATCTGTGTGTTTTCATTTTGAGAATGTATAATTGGTTCCACTTCCTGGTTTGCCAGAAGGACATCTGGGCTATAAGTGGTCCATTAAAAGGGGATTTAAGAGGGCAGAAAAGTCCCTGAACAATGTTTTCTTTCTCTTGTGAGCGAGAGAGTTTTCAGTGGATGATGTAAGGCAGAGTATCACTTACTAAGGATCGTTTGACAGACACATTTCTTAATATGGTTGAACAAAGATGTCCAGATTTTCATTTGATGTTGAACAGAAATACCCTAACAATTCATTTAATTTAATAATCTTGCAAATAGATGTGTTGTCACATCTGAAGCAGTCTCTCTTTTCAGATATTATTATTATTATTATTATTATTTTTTATTATTATTAATAATAATAATAATAATACTAATAATAATAATTATTATTATTATTATAAGCTATTATAATAAACTGCTTTATGAAACAAATAGGCAGAGAATGAGGTTTGTTTCTCATTAATTTTACTTCAAGCTGTTTATAGTTCAATTCAATAAAATTTTATTTGTATAGTGCTTTTAACAATTGACTTTGTCGCAAAGCAGCTTTACACAATCTAAAGAATTAGTATGTATGTTTGTATGAAATGTGATATAGTGTCATTTTGCTGAGGACTATGGACCCGCATTATCCAGAACTGTCTGAGGAGATGTTACTTTAGTTGCAGTAAACATCACATTCATAATTAAGATTAATAATAATTAATAATTAAGATAAATTGTCATTATACATCTAGTTATTTTTAAAATGTGCGATGCACCAGTGATGAGAGAAAGAAAGATGAGGAGCCCCAGTAATGTACTTTATGCCATACTCATTGCCGGAACAGCTGTCTTGATTGTCTTGATTGTCTTGATTGTGTACTTTCTGTCTATGACCAGAGATAAAACTAAATATAAACCCAGTTGCAGGAGGCATTTCACATCTATAGCAACTTTGTCAAAGGCTTAATTAGCGGTGATATTCATATTAATAGTAGACAGAACACCAGAAGCTTTGTACAGTATGTAAAGAACCAGTGCACCAATGCATGTGTAGCAGATCTTCTAGACTTGCTACCAAACAGAACAGTGTCAGGATTGGGCAATGTAAGACATAAATAACACCTCTTAGGGACTTCATCGACATACTACAAGGAAGGCGCGGATGGAAAAGATTGGATGGTTGCTATGGCAATAGAGTTCTCATAGCAACATCTTCAAGCTTGTGCTATAGCCATGGTAGGTAGAAGACCGCATTAAGTTTATATTACATTCCTTTACTACGTTTATGGTCCATGCATCAGGTTATCAGCACGTCTATGTCACATTCAGAGAATTTGGTATGAATACTGGATTCTTCACATCATCACTCCATAATGAAAATTGCTACAGATCCTGGATGATGCAATAACAACATAGTGAGTTTGATCTCATTGAACCTGGTGAGTGCATGATCATATGCATGATAAGAAATTCATGACAACATGACACATGCATTGGGAATCTGACAGAGACCTGGAAAGGAAGTATTATGAATTTGATAAATGCACTGAAATATTTTCAGTTTTGAGCTCATGCCCGTTGTGCTCTTCAACATTTTTTTTAGGATGCGGTGGGACCTCATGATCTTTGTTGGAGAGTAACAAGCCGTTAGGAACCATAGTTGGATTTGGTTTAGAAGAAGGAGGTTGATATTTGGTGACGGGGTGACATTTGGCTTTTTTGACTTTTTTTTCAACAATAAAGTATTTCTTCTTTCCTGGAATTATGTACTTTATTCTATAGAGATGTAAGCATCAGGAATTTGCAGTTTCACAATGAGGTTTGCTCAATGAGGTTTGGTCCTTTAAAACACTCCGGGGTATCCCATCAGTACCGGGGCGTTTTAACTTAGCAGTTTGTCATATAGTGCCTTCCAGGAACAGATAAGAAGGAAAGCATTTGGAACATGCAAAAATGCAGACATGGTTGACGTATCAAGACTGACTAGTACTCACTGGAAAATGTTTGAATAATGAGCAAGTAAGAGTTCCAGTATTTTTAAAATTATGTAATTTCGCACCCTAGTCAGTAATGATGCATAGATTGCATCATTTTATTTGGAATTTCGATTTTCTCTTTTTTTTAGGTTGGAGATTTAGTCTTTTTGTCCCATACAAGGGAACTGTTTCCCATCATACTTGGTGATAAATTGACTCTTGTCACGGTTGAACAATGTTTGACATTGATTAATGAGATTTCTGAGGTGATTAAACATCTCCCTACCTCAGACAGAGCCTGAGCTCTCACATCCTTTCGCTTCACTCTCTTCACTCAAGCACGTTCTTCTACTTCTTTTCATTGCCCATGTTCACTTGTCTTATCTTACCTTTCTTTCTGTCATTCTTCCTATTTTTCATGTCTGTTAGCAGAACAGGACGCACTCAAAAGGCAAACCAAAAACTGCAGTGTGATGTGAGTCAGCGATCAGTGCAGTAATTTGAGAGGCTAAATGGATGACAGTAAACACATGTGAGAGCCAAACTGAACAAATGAGCCTTTTACAGCTTTGCACAGCACAACATTTTGGGAAATTCCAGCAGTCAGTGTCCATAAAGCTATTCAAGCTAAAACCAGGACAGCAATTTCTAAATTAAAATGTTATTGCCTTTGATAATTTTCTAGAGAATACTTTCTTATTGAGAATCATTTTGTGTTCTTAAGCTGTGGTACATGGAGATCTCAGAGATTTTTTTTTTTTACTGGAATAACACAATCGAAATCACATTTAATATGTTTTTTCCTTTTGTTGTCCCAACCATGTAAACAGGCCACAAAAATGATCTGTGTGAGACAAAATGATTTATGAATGTCTAGCTTAATAGATATTGTGTTGAGTGTTACAGTATACTGCATCCACATACTGTACATAGGAAAATCAGATGCATGCTTTCAAGTGCTGATTGGACACCTTACCTTTTTCATCGTAAGCTATTTTTGACAACAGTCTCACATCTTATTTACTGTAACTTACATTACACTGGCCACTTTTGCACCTCCATAAACAGTTCAGCATTTACCTTTTTTGAATTAAAGGCATATTATCCTCTTCCGGTGGACGGCATACTGTACATTTTGTTGAACTGAGAAATCCATGCTGTGCTTCATCAATCCATATACATCCATGTTTGGAAATTCAATTATGAAGGAAAATGTCTGCTTCCATTTGGATCCTAATCATGAGGTCTACAAGCTCCAACCTCTCCACTAGCTTTGACTGTTGTGCTTGTCTAGTAGTTACTGTATATTTGCAGACAAATTTTTACTGACTCAGGCACAGTTGGATTGGACTTGTTATGACTAACCGTTATCTTTTAGTCCTTATTAACACAGATGACTCTTGATTTACTTTGATGCACAGGAAAGGGTGGGCTTTACCTGCTGAGTAGCATTTCTTTCAAGGTTTCTTTCTCTTGGGCATTATCATAGGGACTATCATAGGGGAGGTTTTTTAAAGCTACTTCAAGACAATTTGAAGTAAGACATTGTTTTATAAAAAATCATTCATTCCAGCATTCATTCATTTTCTGTACCCAGTACAGTTTCCCAGGATGCCTGGACCCTATCCCAGGAGACTTTTGGAACAAGGCAGGGAATATACAGTATATGTTCACACACATAAATCGGGAAGGCCAATTATCCTAATCTGCATGTCTTTGAACTGTGTGAAGAAGCTGGAATACCCAAAGGAAACCCACCAAGCAAAGGGGAGAACATACACACGCACACAGACCCGAGGCGGAAATCAAACCCTCGACCCTGGAGATGCAAGGCATCAGGGCTTACCACCGTGCCACCATGCCACCTTTATCATTTAAAAATAAAACAAAATGCTTAAAAAAAAAATCCATTCAAACATGTTGTGATAGCCCCTGTAATAGAGCTTGCTTGTGGGCTAGCAGATGCAAATAATGTTTGGTTAAGTGAAAATTACATTAAAAATGGAACATGCAGAAAGCCATGTATAATAAATATGTTGGAGTCAGTAAAAAAAAAAAAAAAAAGGACACCCAAGTGAAGTGCAGACCTTTTGTGATGTTCAATTTCCTGAAATTACTTCTAGTGTACTTCATTACTCTCCATCTGTAAAAAGATAAATTTATGTACAGCAAGCTAAAATAAAGTGAGAAAATGATTAGCCTAATAGGATGAATATATCTTGAAAACAATTCTCCATTTGCTCATGAAATAAATTGGAGAAAATAATACTATTTAAAGTACATAGTGAAACCTCTTATAATATTTTCCCTTGACAACACATTAGTCGATGAAGCAAGTTAAAATAATGGATAATGGATAATGGATCCCAAAATATGCTTGCTGTAAAGCTCTGTACAAACACATTACCATAAATATTTATTATAAGTTGTTAGCAGTCACCTTACTCATCCTCTAGTGTATTGTCAAGAAAGGTCATTACAATGAATTATATGCAACCATATTAAAATTCAACTTTCTAAATTAACTTCCTCTTTCCAGTTGGGTTTGTTGTTAAGATCAACTTTGTGTACAAACCAAGTTATTTTTTTAAAAACGGTTTTCTTTGGATAATTTTCCAGCTCATGCTGTGATTTGGCTCAATCTGGGTGTGAAGTAGTACCAAATGGTCGACGTCTCAAGCCAGCTCTGCTACCATACTACAATGTGGCTTGTGCAGACATTCAGAAACTTTAAAACATGTGCTGATTTACTTATATCTTGAAACTCATAGAACGTTTCAGGGGGCAGCTTTGTAATAAAATCATTATAATCAACGCATGTTAACTGTGTGGTGAAAAATTCAGTAGGGTCTTAAAACAAAACATTATTCTGGATAAGCAAAAGCAATAGGGTGTTTTTCTATGCAGGACATCTCCGTTATACACACTCATACAGCGTCTGTAAAAGATAGGCGCACACACACACACACACACACACACACACACACACACACACACACACACACACACACACATGTAGAAAATTCCCTAGGGCTGCTGTGTGTCCTTGGAAAGGCAGGTGGCTTGGCACTCAATGATTACACAAAAACTTGCTTTTGTCTATATGTCTCTAAAGTTTCAGTTAATAGACAAAAGAAAAACCTAATCTTCATTAAA
Organism: Clarias laeviceps; assembly: GCA_030014305.1. Taxonomy (NCBI): domain Eukaryota; kingdom Metazoa; phylum Chordata; class Actinopteri; order Siluriformes; family Clariidae; genus Clarias; species Clarias laeviceps. The sequence goes on from JAQMYJ010000004.1 coordinate 17,104,497, forward strand.
AACAAGAAGCTCAGTCACATACAGTATTATCAAGCTTTTAAAATTGTCCATAGCAACTGTTACACTTTTACCATACCATGCAAGAAACAGCAGGTAGGGCCTTAGCATGTTAAGTCTTGACATGAATATATTTAAATATTTCCTCAAATATATCTAACTGTAACTGTGACTGTGAATCTCAATCAGAACAATCACAGGTCAGAGTCATTACAAATTGAAATACATCAATTCTTTTCATGTTCTCCCCGTGCTTGGTGGGTTTCCTCTGGATACTCCGGTTTCCTCCCACAGTCCAAAGTCATGCAGATTAGACTAATTGGTGTTCCCAGATCACCTGTAGTGTGTGAATGAGTGTGTGAGTGTGTGTGTATGTCTGTGTATGTGTGATGGATTCGTCTCCCATCCAGGGTGTACCCTGCCTCATGCTCTACGTCTCTCAGGATAGGTTTCAAACGTGTATACAGGATACAGGATAGACGATGAGTAAGAGGGTGAGTTCTATCTCCTTAACCATACTGTATATCATATACAGTATATCATATACATGTATATCATATACCCGCTCAGGGTTGCAGTCTGAAAAAATAAAAAATAATGAATAATCAAACAGATTCTTGACTACAGGCAATACATTGATGTCATTGTGGCTAACCATTAGCTTATTAAAGCAAAACATGAAATGTAATGAAAATATCTGGTGATTCACACTGGACACAGATGGATAGATTGTTCTGCCGAGGATTTTTTTCAACCTTAGCTTTATTGTGTTAACGGCTTTATTGGCATTATGATGTACTCGTTCATGGCTAATGGATAGATGAAATATATGCTGGTCTAAAAACAGGAAGGTCAGTGACAGCTGTGATTTGTCTAAATTTGTTTATTTGTCCTTTGATAATCAAATAGATCTCCATGGCATTTGGCCATCTCCTAGGCGACAGCCAGGTCTCGGTTCTCCTGCGCCATTAAACAAATGCAATGGTCAGGTAACGTTTTTTTAAATGTACTGATCAATGTCTATGAGTCACCATTAGTTACATGACTGATTACTCACTCACTTACAATACATTGTTTTATAAAAATTCATTCCATCATTCATTCATTTTCTGTACCACTTACCCTGTACAATTTCCCAGGATGCCTGGACCCTATCCCAGGAGACTTTTGGAACAAGGCAGGGAATATATATGTTCACACACACATAAATTGGGAAGGCCAATTATCCTAATCTGCATGTCTTTGAACTCTGTGAAGAAGCTGGAATACCCAAAGGAAACCCACCAAGCAAAGGGGAGAACATACAAACTACACTCGCACACAGACCCGAGGCGGGAATCAAACCCTTGACCATGGAGATGCAAGGCGACAGGGCTTACCACCGTGCCACCATGCCACCTTTATCATTCATCAAAAATTAGTTTATTTGCCCTTTGATAATCAAATAGATCTCCATGGCATTTGGCCATCTCCTAGGCGACAGCCAGGTCTCCTGTCTCAGGTTCTCCTGCGCCATTAAACAAATGCAATGGTCAGGTAACATTTTTTTAAATGTACTAATCGATGTCTATGAGTCACCATTAGTTACATAACTGATTACTCCTATAATTTTGGTGAAATGAGAGAGGCTGGATAAATTTCCTCGTGTTTTCTAAAAAAGGCTGTGTTCAGCCAACACCCACACACTCTTCATGTAAGTAGTGAGCAGTGAAATGCTTTGGGAACGCTAACTACTACTCTCAGCTTTGCCTTCTCCAGGGTTATTTTTATTTATGTGTTTAACCGACATACAGAAGCATCACAGTGAGAATTCCGTATAACCCGAAATAACATTGTAATGACCTGAAAAAGCCATGGGGTAAAGCTTTGTCCTTGTATTAGAGTGAAACTAGAGTGAACTTTGTATTAGAGTTGATTCAGATTGATCTACAGAGGTGGGTAGAGTAGTCAAAAAATGCACTCAAGTAAGAGTAGCTGAACTTCAAAGTAATATTACCCAAGTGGAAAGTAGTCATCCAAAATATTACTTAAGTAAGAGTAAAAAAGTATTTGGTGAAAAAACTACTCAAGTACTGAGTAACTGTTTCAATTGTAATGTCTGATTTATTAATTTAGAAATTATGTTATTAGCCAGACAAAATGAGTGTGTGAGGGTGCTCACCGACAAAGATTTGGAAGAGAAGCTTCACAAAATGATGAACGCCAGAGGAGGCAAGTGGAGTCAACTAGCCACAAAATCCAAAGAAATAGAGTTGCTTATGGACAATGCCTGTCATTTGAATGATGTTGAAACTAAGTATCGTAAGTACGAAGGGCTGTTAGAAGAGTTTATTGAAAGCAATACAAATGTGCGACTGTGCTTAAATAAAGAAGAACACAAACGTGATCAATCCGACTATTATCAGCCCAAAGTGCTGTGCTGCACAGAACTCATGGCAAAAGTGGAGTTGTGGATTGCGGACACTAAGAACCGCTTTAAGATGTCTCAAACACTCAACGATGAAGTCTCACCAATGGACAGTGTGTCAATGGTGGCGTCTAAGATACTCACTTCCAATAAGCCCGGAAGTGTAGCCACGGCAGTATCCAAAAGGTCCTCAACATCTGCAGCATCCTCAGCTTGTCTTAAAGAAGAAGCTAACAGAGCAGCCTTGTTGGCTAAAGCAGCGACCCTAGAAGAACGGCAGGCGTTAGAAATGGAGGAAGCACAATTAAAGGCACAATTAAAAACTAAGAAAGCACAATTAAAGGCACAATTAAAGGCAAGAATGGAAAAGCTGGACATCGAAACGGCGCTTGCAGTGTCTGGTGCTAAATTAAAAGTGTATCAGGACCGTGAAGAACGACAACACCCTGCAAGACAGAGTGTGGTCATCGAATCGAGCGGTGCATATGTTCCCAAATTGGAACATAATGAACATAACGAGTACAGTGCGTCATCAAAATATGTCAGAATGACATCACGTTGTGAGGCAGCCCATTCAAGTGTGCCCGTAAGTGTCAGACCTAAGAAGACAAGTACTTTAAAGGACCGGCCTATCCAAGACAATGAATATTCACTCCATAATATTGATATAGTAGAGCTTCAGAGAGTGATGCAACGTCAGACAGACATCACAGAAATGCTTGCGAAGAGTCAAAGGCAGTCTTCTTTACCTCAGCGCAATGTTCCCTTGTTCTATGGAGACCCTCTCGAGTTCAGGTCTTTTATGAAAGCGTTTGAACATGCTGTTGAACCCAGAGCTGATAGTGATGCTGATAAGTTATACTTTCTTGAGCAGTACACTAGAGCATATGCCAGATCATCATGGTTATGCAGAAGCAATGAAACTGCTACACAGCGTTGATGCAAAAGGCATTCAAATGGCCTGAAATAAAGTCAGAGGATGGAAAGTCGTTAAGCGCTTTCTCCCTGTTTCTG